>AYEL01087256.1:0-50913 GCA_000484575.1 Olivierus martensii | reverse complement strand
TATATTTTTAAAATAATAATTTTCTGAATAATGTAATATCATTTAAAAACTTTATTTTCTTATTATATTATCTGATTTTTCATCTATAAATAAAAGCAATTATGGTATATTTGAGTATAAAAATGTTTCCTGTAGGAGATAGATATTTCTATTTTTTTTTTTTTTTTCTAAAATTAAAATTATAATTTTTTTTTAAAAAAAAATTATTTTTTTATTTTTACCGATCTTTGTTGTTAAGAACAGTATTTTCTAATGTAAGAAAGATGCAAACAAATAACACTTCCCAAATTTTGCAATTTCAGGCATAGGCAATTTTTTATTTTTAAAAATAAAAATAATAATAATAATAATAATAATATTGTAATAAAAATATTAAATACTATTGCTTAAGTAATGCACTAACTTTACACAGAATTTAATTGTATTATTAAATTTAACTATTAGCACTTACAAGCAGACCAGGTCACTTCAAGTAGACCAAAAAATTCATTAATTCAGAGGAGCACTTTTGGCTTATGTGCCATCATCAACTCTTACATAACGTTCCGACGGTTTTTGGAACAAAGAACATCGATTTTTGAATGATAAAGCACAATTCTATTCTGTAGTAGTTTAAATTCAAAACTTATAAATATTTAAAAAATTCTTTAACTTCAGTTCTTTACATGTGTTCATAAGATTCTTGTTAAATGGGAGGACTTTATATAAAAATGTAAGTGAAATTAAAGATATAATATAATACGATAAAAATAAATAAAAAATAAACTGTTGAAAATAATTAAAAACAATAAATCTTCTGCTGTCTGTGCAGTCTTTTTTTTAGAGTTTATTACACGTTTATTTCTCAGTGAATGTTCCCGTTCAGGGCATATCTCCATTGTTTCACTAAGCTGTCTACTTGTCTGTCGTCAAGAACTACTGCGTTAGCCTAATCTTTATAAATCTGTATTCCTTCAGCTATGAATAATTCATGTGTGTTAACAACTTGTTTTGTCACCTTGCTTTCTTCCCATTTTATTTTCACATTTCCCTCATATGCTCTCTTGGCTAAGGCTGTGGTGAAACTTGCATTTTTTACATCCCTTTGGTGTTCGGATATTCTTTCCTTCAGACTTCTGCATGCTGTGCATAAGTAAAGTTCTTCTGTGTCGTTGTCTAGGTTCTGCAACGGAATGCTGTATACTCTTGTGCTTTCTGCTTGACTGTAATTGTCTTTAACATTTCTTAATAAGTTAAAGATTGTTGGCGGCCTCTTATACGCGGGCTTTTTGTTTCCTTTCTTCAAAATCTTTTTTTTATGGTTTTAAAGCCTCTTAATTCATGTGGTATTATGGCGAAACTGATGAGCAACTCAACGAACAAACAAACGAATGATTGTTTGTTCATTGAGTTGCTCATGAGTTTTGCCATCTCTCTTTCTTCTAAATTCTGTTGTATATTGTTATTTCTCTTTCTTTTGAGCCCCCTTTGCTATTCCATTCACCAGACTTTCATTATATCTGTTCTTTTTGCTAGAGTTTTAATCACATGCATTTCTTTTCTAATTGATTCATCATCACTACAACGAGTGAACATATCAACAATCTTATGGTTGCTCTTTTATGCTGCCATTTATCATTGGACCACTCTGGTATTATTCAGACCAATAATGGAAAAATGCAGGTCTCCAACTTACAATCTAGAGAAGAGGATAGCTAAATGGATTAATATAAAAATGAGATGCTATGCATACACAATACCATCGTCTGAAGCATTCCTACATAAAACAGGTATGTCTGCAAGGAAATGAAGTACTCGCAACCTATGACTTTGAAAAGCTCTATCCATCAATAAACATCGCCCCTGCCTGCCTCTGTTTGTATAGGTTCTTCCTAGATAAGCAAACGCAGATCTGTATAGAGAATTGGCAAACATGCTATGCTACAACTTATACTTCCGGTTCCAGAATAAATTTTGTAAACAGACTAAAGGGGTGCCAATTGGGAGCCCCCTTGCTGATGTACTGGCAGAACTTGTCCTCAGATCTCTTCAACAAAGAAACCTCCAAGCAATCATAAATGAAACTAAGCTATACTTGAGATACATTGATGATTTGCTTGTTATTGGGGATAATCGTGAAAAGATGAAACTCCTAGCTGAAAGGTTCACCCTCCCAAACTATGGGCTTAAACTAAAATTGGAGCAATGTAACAAACAAAGTGTGCATTTCCTAGATATAGACATGAAAATAAACTGGCTTTCCTTCATGACTCAGGTTTACAGAAAACCAAATAGTACAACAATAATAATACCAGAGTGGTCCAATGATAAATGGCAATATAAAAGAGTGGCCATAAAATCATTGATATCGAGAGTGATGATGAATTAATTAGAAAAGAAATAGAGAGTGGTCCAATGATAAATGGCAATATAAAAGAGTGGCCATAAAATCATTGATATCGAGTGTTCACTCATTTTAGTGATGATGAATTAATTAGAAAAGAAATAACATCTGATTAAAACTCTAGCAAAAAAGCACAGATATAATGAAAGTCTGGTGAATGGAATAGCAAAGGGGGCTCAAAAGAAAGAGAAATAACAATATACAACAGAATTTAAAAGAAAGAGATGGCAAAACTCATGTGCAACTCAACGAACAAACAATCATTCGTTTGTTTGTTCGTTGAGTTGCTCATCAGTTTCGCCATAATACCACATGAATTAAGAGGCTTTAAAACCGTAAAAAAAAGATTTTGAAGAAAGGAAACAAAAAGCCCGCGTATAAGAGGCCGCCAACAATCTTTAACTTATTAAGAAATGTTAAAGACAATTACAGTCAAGCAGAAAGCACAAGAGTATACAGCATTCCGTTGCAGAACCTAGACAACGACACAGAAGAACTTTACTTATGCACAGCATGCAGAAGTCTGAAGGAAAGAATATCCGAACACCAAAGGGATGTAAAAAATGCAAGTTTCACCACAGCCTTAGCCAAGAGAGCATATGAGGGAAATGTGAAAATAAAATGGGAAGAAAGCAAGGTGACAAAACAAGTTGTTAACACACATGAATCGTTCCACGCGTGCGTTTGTAGAAGAAATCTGCTTCAGCAAATCGTTATTTCCGTTAACTTCCCCAAACAGCGTCACATGTATACGACATCATATTCGTTTAATACGCTTGCGTAGAACACGAACATCCGAATCCGTGGCTGGTTGATTCGATTTTGTTTTTCAAAATCAACAGTATTTTATTTGAATTATATTATAAGAATAACTTTGCAGTATGTTATTTATAAGAAGGTTAATAGCATAAAAAAAAAGTGATTTAAAGTAAGTACAAGCTGTAGAAATTTTTTAAAGTAGAAAACAACACGAAGATTGACTAGATTTCTTCTTCATTTCGTCACGTATAATTTTAGAGCAAGTTAAGGAACGTTGAATGCTCGATTTATAATTCAACTTTCGTGCTAAAGGTTAGCACTTTACGTTTTTTTAATTCTCGTGATGAACAACTATCACTGCTGCTTATTTTTGATAATTCATTATAAATGATAAATGAACAAAATACGATGACTACGTGTAATTCCGAAAATCAAATGAAATTCTATACGTTTAGTCTGTAATCCTTAACACCATCGACACTTGGGGGCGCACTCATCGGATATGCTGTCTAATTTAAAAACTATGTACTGTATTGTATACTATAATAAATTCAATAAAACTTTAAATCTTCATTTACTTAAATTATCAGTATTATGTAAGAAGTTTTATCAAATACTATAAATCTATATGACAACTACCGTAAGATATTGTATTAATAATCTCTCTAGTGGGGATAAGCAAACCTATCGCAACTTTTTGCAGTTTTGCTTTCCGCAATTTTTGATTTGTATTTGTAACATTTAAAATAAAATAAATAAATAAATAAAATAAAATTTATGGGAAATTGTTTGATGCAACTGGAAAAAATTTGATTTTTTAATCTTCACAAATACAGTAGTCTCAATTTCATATTAAACTGAATAAAACACAGTATTTGAATTATATCTAGCTAACGAATATTGTAAGCGAAAAAAATATTTGGCATGCATGTACTGTATACTGTACATAGAGTATATCCATCAAGAACCATAGTTTTACTTTTGTGAATTCGCCAGATATTTTGCATTAATGAAAAATACTTTGAAATAGAAAAATAACAGCATGCAATTTGCAAGTGATATAAGCCAGTTATTACCAGTGATCAGATGAATCAGAAATTGGAAGAAAAGGTTTACTGAATCAGGCCTGAACCTGGATTACATCATAAATTGGAGATAAACAATTCAGAAATTGAATTTAGATTCTCAAAATTAGCGACTATTACGATGTAGCTATTCGATCGGCACAATTACAAAAAGAAAAAAAAATTTTCGGGTTCGACTAACGTAACTCTGAAATTTGGATAACATAAGTCGGAAAAGGGTCAGTAACGTAAGTACGGGATTCATGTAAGTTGAAATCACGTAAGTGGGGGATCGACTGTATTTTCAAAATGTCATTTTGTAATCGATGGAATAGTGGAAAAAAGGGAATATTTTATTTCATTTCAGTCGCGTCCGTGAAGAGGTGGATTGCTCCCTTAGGTTGACAGTATAACGAATCGGTGTGGAATGAAAGGTATCCATTCCCAATCGTTTTTTTAATGGGGACGGCTGTGCCGTCCCCATTGAAAAAAATTGATTTTTTTGATTTGACCCCGTTGATTTTTTTATCAACAGATGACGCCACACTCCATTCAGGTAGAATACTGTGTGGTGGGGCGAAACAAGCCCTTCCACAGGTTGCCCAACCCTGCGGAGGGGTCAGCCGGATTGTGGAGAACGGGGATCGACGGCCGGGCCCGGACCTCATGATAAATATTTTCAAGAGGTGGGGCCCGGGATTCGAACCTGGGTCCTCCAGAGTGGAAAGCCGAAGCGTTTCCATGCGGCAAATCCGGCCGACTATTTTTGGGAATGGATATCTTTCGTTACCAGTGAGTGGTAATGCTGTTCGTCGTGCCACGTTGGAGGACCCGGGTCTGGTATCTCCTGGAAAGTTTCTTCGGGGTGCTGAGCCCGGCCTGGCCGTCCCCGTCCTTCACCATCCGGCTCCCCTCCACGGGTGTGGGTACAGCTGGCCCCACCCCTTAGTAATCTCTCTGATTGGAAAGGGGTGTAAAATATCCAAAAAACACTCATTTCTATTGGTTCAGTTCCGGAGCAAGAGAATCATAAATTCACTAAACATTTTAAACTATATTCTAGATTATATTTTTGTAAAAACTCATTAAAAATTAAGGTCGGGGCGGCGGCATCAAAAACTATTTGCTGGGAGAGTCAAAAGAATTCTAACCAGCATTGTCGAAAGATAAACGAATTTATCACAACCATATGTGATGTAAGGGACGAAAACTGCGATAAATAAAAAACTTTCCTCACGTAATGTATGAACCAGTGCGCGCACATCATCATGACGAAAGTTGAGAATGTTTTTAAAACGAACTTTTAACACAACGAAATTGTCGATTCGCACATTTTCGGAAGGTACAAATCTAATTCTCTAACGTGTTTCTCGAAAACTGTATTACAGATATGATGTAACAACTTCCGAGATACTTATAAAAGAACTAAAAATATACTGTATTCATTTTACGTTGATCTCACTTCATGGGATGCGCCCAATCTTCGCTTGTTTAGAATTTAGAAGAATTATATACAAATTTATTTACATAAAAATGCTGTTCACTGTCTATTGAATTAGCCACATGGAAATACTTTCATCCTGACTATCCCTTGGACAATGTGTGTCCTTCTGATCGTTTTCAACACTTGTCTGACCTTTCCACTGTTTCCCTGATAGAAATAAAAACAAAATCCATTGATTGATTTTCTTTGCTCTTTTTATTAATCAATAGAGTCAAAATAAGTTATTAAATATTTTATTACTGGGATAGTGTGTGTGTCCACTTTCATCAGCTATTTTCCAAATTCATAAACAAAAATTTGATTTGTGTTTGTCAGTTTATAATAATAAACTATTTATTCTAACCTGCTTGGAATGTATGCATAATTCAAACACAGTATTGAAGTAGAGAATTATCATCATTCAACACAAATTCTAAATGAGAGAAAGTGTGGATCTAAAACTAAAAATATAAGATTATAATTCCATACTTGAATATGATGATCTATATTAATTGGTTTTAGGTTTTTGCTGTAATATATTGGCATATACAAGATTATATATCTTAAGGTATGTGCGAATTATTATTACAAGCACAAATGAGCAGTCTAAAAATAAAATACTGAATAAACTTTATTTTTAGGAATATTTTCTGCTTTTAACTGCCCTCTTCAACTCTGATTATAAAAAAAAAACTGTATATAATTGTCAGAGTTGAAGACGACAGTTAAAAGCCGAAAACGTTCTTAAAAATAAAGTTTATTCAATATTTTATTTTTGGACTGCTCATTTGTGCTGTTACTTGAATCCCTACATAGGTTAATGTTTATGAAAACAGTTTACATTGAGTTATTATTGCAAGCACATTTTGTTTACAAAATGGTAAATTAGTTATTTCATTCTGTAATATAATCATTATCAATCTACTATATAGTAATTAAATCAATGATTATCAGAACCTTATCCAATAAATATTTCTAAGTCTTTATTGTAATTTGTTTTGATAAACTGGAAAAGATGTTATTTTAAACCTTGCCACTTTTAATTAATTATAGATTTACATTATATTTTTAATTATTATAAATTAATTAATGCATATTTATTCAAAAAAACAATTCTGATAATATTTCAATGTCATTTGGCTTCCAATTAAAGATTCAAAAATTGGCTTTCATGAATAATTTATTAAAAGAATGAAAGCTAGCTATGATGATTTACATATTATAAATTAGAAATAATCATCGATTTCTTAGTTTATACATAATTGACTTTATTTTGACTGTGTTTAACCTTAAAACTAACATTTTCAGTTTTTATCCAGTTACCAATCAATGCTCCCCAGTCGGTTATACTCCAGCCTGGGAACAATGAAAGTGGACAACCTTGTGGTGTTTATTATGATGTAAAACTGTTTGCAGGCCAATCTATTGAAGACAAAACCCATAAAAGGTGAGATGTTATTGTTTACATATTATGCAGCACAGTGTTATACAATTAATAATAAATATTATAGGAGTACAGTTCGTATGGGGATAAGAAAGATACAGTGGGCTCCGATTAGCCCAAGCAGACAGCCTTCTACTATTGTAAGAAAGGACTTCCTTCTTAGTCCAGGAGAAATGGAACTTGAAGTAAACTTGGATAGACAAGTATATTTTCATGGAGAACAGATTGCTGTAAACTTATCTGTCAGGAATTATTCCAACAAGACTGTTAAACGTATTCGAGTGACTGGTAAGTAAAACCAATATGTATTTAACGATATAATGCAGTGGTTTCGAAACTTTGCCTCAACCCCTTTTTTCATAAAAAATTTGTATGCCCCTCATTTTCATAGAAATTTAATTGTATAAATACTTTCTGCTTACAATTTAATACTACAAAACAATATATCAGATTTTGTATAAATAAAGTACTTATAAATGAAAAATATATTTTTTAATACCAATTAAACAAATATTATAAAAAAAAAATAAAAATAGAATACATATTTAATGCGATGGGTGGGCTTGTTTTTCAGCACAAATTCTCTTAAATTGGGATGTCATTGAAAATATCGCTACTCACCATTCTTTTTCAATCACTAAACAAGATCGATATTCAAACAAGAAGAAAGTTTAAAAATAGCTACAGCAGAAAGTTTCTGGATACATGGATATATGTATTTATAACTCTTTTCCTGGTTCTTTTTTTCCACACCAATTTGAATTTATTTTTTTTGTCTGTCTCAAAAATGATGTTTTTGTTAATTCTTACGGACTGGCACCTCCCTAGTGAGGTACACCCCACAGTTTGAAAACACTGATATAACAACTTATCATTAAACACACAGCAAATGATGATCATAGGACTCATCATTTTCTATGCATATAAACATTTTTAATAATTTTGAAGTTTTGATATGAATAAAAAATTAAAATTTCATTAAATGCATTATTATTATTTATAAGGCAGAAGCATCTTGTTAAATTAATCTAAATTGTTATTTTATCAGTTTAAAAAGTAATAAAGTTATCTGAAAGTGCCCTTATTTTTGTAAAATTAAAATATTTTATTTGAAAAAATGTAACATTAAATAGTAGTAATTAATGAAATTCAGCAAATGAATGAATAACTAATTATTTTTCATAGACAGTGTTTTTTTTTTTGTTTTACCACTTATTCATTTTGGACATATTTGAACTTATTCCATTTTTTAACATTGGTTTTTTTTGCAACTATTAATGACTATTCTGCATTTAATTCTCTAAAAACACATGAATCGCACGGCCGTGCGATTCATGTGTTTTTAGAGAATAAGTTCAAATAAGTGATAAATGAATGAATATTTGACAGTTTAAGTTTATAAGACTATCCATCAGTATTACAAATTTTTAAACTATTATTGATCAATTTATAAATCATATAATAAAATAATGATTAAATATGTTTCTACAGCTGTTCAAAATATAGACATATGCATGTTTGCCAGTGGACATTGCAAGGAGATTATTGCTTCAGTGGATACAGAGTAAGTATTTAATGTATAACTATTATGAGATTTTATAAACATAAGATAAAATTTTATTATAGCAAAGGATGTCCAATTGTTCCTGGTGCAACCATTCAAAAGGTAGTAGTGCTAACACTTACGACCGAATTAAGACGACGGGGTGTGGCACTAGACGGACACCTGAAAAAGGATGATATGAATTTGGCTTCATCTACCTTGTAAGAAATATTCTATTAAAATTTTAAATAATTTTGACAGATGGCTAAATATAAAATTTTTATAGACTTTCCGAACAAGATAACAGAGATGCTTTTGGAATAATAGTTTCTTATTATGTAAAAGTGAAATTGTATTTAGGAGCATTAGGAGGGTGAGTAATATTTAATTAAATAATATAATAAAATAAAGTTTTGATTGCAAGTAACTGAAACTACTTACAGAGAAGTAACAGCTGAACTACCTTTCATTCTAATGCAACGCTCTCCAGGCAAGACAGAGATCAGAGTTGATGCCACTGAGAAAGATATGGAAGTTGCACAGTTTAAAAGGTAATTTTAAAAGCTCAAACATATTTAAGTGCATTAAATTTATAGTACGAAATTTGTTTAGTTCTCGAGAAAATACTTTGGATGAAGATGGAAGTGAAGGAAATCCAATATTTGAAGATTTTGGCAAGACTGCACTAATTAAATCTTAAATTAAAATATTGCAAGTATAAAATAGTAATTTCAGCTAAATGTATAATCTCACATTTATTAAAGATAAAATTGTCTTAATGATGATTTAGTATCCATTTGGCTGTTTATTATTATTATTTGGAATTGAATTTTGTCAATTAATTGTTTAGTAATTCCCAAATTAAATCTTTATTAATTAATATAAAGGAAAAGAAGCCAGTAATGTTTAAAAAATTATATTGTCATTAAAAAAGTTTTATAAAAAATACATTATTTTCATAAAACTGAAATTATATTTTGATTTATATTCTAATTAGATAACATTCCTTCTAAATACTATGTTACCCTTAAGATCTGTGTAGTCAGTAATAAAGAATTATAACTCTTGTTTTGTTTTTATAAAACTGAATTTTAGTTATATATATATATAAGTAATGATTGACAAATATATTTGAATATAAAATGACTAACTACTATTTTTTTTTAAATAGTCGACAAAGAAATTTTATCATTGGAAGATTTGATGATGATATATATATATTGCTCATAAATACTAACATATAAAATAATTATAGCACTATACTGTACCAACATTGTTAGATTAATTATTTTAAATAACAGTTTTAATTCCATAAATAACCAAATTTGTAAAGATTATACTGATTAATTAATACTGAAAACTCTCAAAGAATTCGAAATATAAAATCTGTTAAAAAATTAATAGAAAAGACTAATGTGCAAAAATCTAAAACTGTGCATCACAGATCATATTGTTTTTTTTACAATATATTAAATAACTGAGTGGCTAAATCTAACTGGTAGCAATTCCAAGTAAGAAACCTCCAGAGAAACCAGTAGCTAGAAAGATATTTTCCTCCAAAAATTTGTTCGTGTGAATGATACAACATCAACTTAAGCGCCACTGCGTGTCGTATTCGATAAAATCATTTCGAGACGCGGCCTCCTCGGTGACAAGTTCGGACGGTATAGGCTATGTTCACACGGCGATTTTTTTTCCCGTATACCGTATACGAGACTTTATCGAATATAGCAGTGACAACAGAATATATATATAAAAACTTAAATATTGTTCACACGGAGTCCATGCGGAGAAATCCCGTGTTCGAGAATATTATATATATTTTTTGTATAATAATAATTTTTATTATTATTATCTTAAAATTTCACTTACCTCTGCATACATGCGATTAAATCCAGATTTCTTTTGCCGCCGTAATATTCTTTTGGCCTTTTCAATATCTTTATTTAATAATGACCAGTTAACTTTGATATATCCCTGATGATGAGCTAACTAAAAATATAAGAAATATTGAAATAAATATATTTTATTTATTTATTATTAAAAAAAGAGAGAGAGAAATTTACTTGAAACAGTAAAAGACTAGCACCAATTGATGCTGCTGCTACTTTTCCAACTTTGGCAAAAGTTATTCCAGAGCACCTACATATTTAAAAATAAAATTTATTTTATTTCTAATGTTTTACTTTTTGATAATATTCAAGATTAATATATTTCCTCTTCCATTCAGAGGAATAATATTTTTTTAAGAACAGAATGAAGATTTCCAATAAAAATATAATAAATTTGATGTAATTAAGATTTAAATTCTAAAATACATTCAATATATCTTAATACATGAATGGAAGCTAACATATATCATATATATAGGCAATCCCTGATTACAGGTAATGCAAATCTGGCATACACAAATTTATACTCATATAAAGATTCCTTGACTAAAAGCAAAAATATACTAAAGCAGATAAAACTATAATGCAGACATACAAGCATTTTCCTTCTAATTTCATAATTTATCATATGTGTTTTATGGGCTTATTAGGTTAATAAGCTAGGCCTGAACTCAGAACTCTCCTAAAAAACTGAAGGTATGAGACTCTGCATGAATCCAGCCTCCCAAGATAAGGATATTTTACTATACAACTTATTTGCTTATCCTTTAACATTAAAAATAATTATGTTGAATCCTTTGACACAATATAAGGTTCTATTTTAATACTGTGTAGAGCAGTGGTTCTCAACCATGGTGCCACCAAATCGTTGATAGTGTGCCGCAAAAAATTAAGAATGAATTGGATGTATGTAATTGTACGAATCATATATATATTAATAGTGAAACGTGATTGGCTAGATATTCCTTTTGCAATAGAACTATTATACCAATTCTTATAAATAGGGTATTGCTAGAAAAATCTAACACTTGAATTTCTGTGACAGTGTAAAACTTTTGTCGTTATTCTTAATTTAAAAATTAAGGAATAAAAATTAAATTAAAATTATAATTTCTCTAAAAAGACAAAATCCACAGCTGGCGCTATAACTTATACTATTATAACTTACCTTATAAATGCTATAAGGTCGCCATTTTAATGATACAGTGTACGATTATATCTGTAATCTACATGCTGTAATCTGAATGTAATAAATAAGAATAAATACAATAATCTGCTAATAAAAACTCATTGTTAAATCTAAATTATTATTTAAAATATTTAAGTGTGCTGCCAAATTTTAAAATAATAAAATGTGTTCCTCGACAGAAAAAAAAAAAGAATCACTGGTGTAGAGTATGCTCTGACATATATACATTCTGACTTATGTAAGGTTTTGCTGACAGTCCATTTATATAAGTAAAATGAACTGTCAACAGGAAAGTCAGGGATTGTCTGTACATATAAACATATTTATGAAGTCTATATAATTATTGTCAGTATTTGTCCAGGCATTGAAATATTTGGTCATATTTTGTTTTGCACAAATATAGCAGACATCTTATTTATGAAATTTCAGAGTTATATGGATATTTAGGTCTTTTTATTTGTGCTGCATTTCTATAAAATATGAAAAAAAAAAAAAATTCATTAATTAATTATATTTTTGAAAAATATTTATAGCCTTAAATTTATTCAGCCATTCAATTATTAAACAGAAGTTTTTCAAACTAATTACGTAATTAAAGAACCTTCTATATTATATCTCTTTCAATCAGAACTTCTTTAAAATATTTTTTCCTAGATTTAGTATCCAGACTGGAATCTAGAAAAATATATATATATGTTTGGCAATGTGAAAATGAAATAGTATGAAATTGCATGAAGAGAACTATTGCATTTGATAGAGCATAGGAACATATGACTAAAACTTTTTGAAATATAACATCATAGTGAACCATATTAAAAGTCTTTGAAAGTATCAAAAAAAGTCAATAGGAGAAAACTATGATTACTCTGATGTTTTTTAGTGCTCATAATTTTGTCTTCACAACAGCTTTTGACCAATATATCTGTAATCCCATTATAGAAGTTGTCCCAAAGAATCATAAGAACTAAGTCTGTATTCTATGATCTAGTTCCTATGACTTCTCTTTGTTTTCCAAAATGAAGCTATAGCTATAAAGTACGAAAATTTTTTAATAATTCAAAGTTCTAGATCAAATTGTAAAGTACCGATGACAGAAACACTGGACTTGAAGTACACACTAAGAGGACATTGAATATATTTTTTAAGCAATAATTCTGATTTGTAATTTAATTAAATTTAAATTTTGTTAGCTAATTCAAGAATTGTTGGTTTGTCACTGTATTTCAAAATATTTTTTCATGATATGAAGTATCAAAATTGAAAATGTGAACATTAATTGCAATAAATAAATTCTAAACATTAATAAAAAGGCATTTAAATCCACAAATTTAGCTATACAATACAGTACAACTGGGTTTGTTATAAAAACTTCATTGTCTGCTACGAAATTGAAAAAAATCAAATTGGTAGCCAAAAAGCAGAAGTAGCATGCCTCTGGTTTTACTGGCATATTATGTAAATAACTCTCATTTCCAGTTTTTATCTAAGACAGTAATTCATCTGTGTAAAAGATCATCTACTTATTAAAAAAATTTTATGTTTCATTATTATTAACAAATATTTATAATAATGAAATTATTTGCTTGATTTTAAGTGCTCTATTTTTATTTCTTTAAATATATCAATCATTATTTAATCATAAAACTATCGATTTTGTTGGCATTTATTTTGATTTTATTGTTGTCAAATTTCATTGGTGAGAATTGAACCTGACTTTAACATGTCTATGGGAACTCGATTCTTGAGTTACAAGTTCTTTTTTTACGAGCAATTTCCAAATCTGAATTAACTCGTAAAGTCAGGACCTAACTATATTTTATCATTCATAATTCTTACATTTTGTTTGAGTTTAAGTTATCGAATAGGCAACTATTAACTAATAATGTTCAGAAAAAAAGTGATTTATTGCTTTTTTATAATAGGCAATTATTAGTAATATTCAATATTTTCATTTGTTGATTATAAACAAAATCAATTTAATTTCATATAAAAAAACATAATTTTGCAAATATATGTCACAATTAAATATTACCATCCTGTTACAGCTCCAATTGTTATTTGTTTTGCAACTGTTCCTTTTGAAAGGCTTTTCCAGAAATTATATTCTTCCTCCTTTTCTGTGCCTATATTCAGCAGATCTTTCAATGTATCTAAAAGTATAATAAATATGCTGGCTTAAAAAATTTAATATAATACTATAAAATTCTTAACTTAGAAAATTTTATGTTAAGAAAAATAAGACAAATTTAATCAGATATAAAGTCTCTTTTTTACATATTAATACAGTGAAACCCCGATTTTGAAACTTTTCAGGGACCGGCCCGAAAAGTCGAACGAGCCGGGAAAACGCACGAAACGGGAACTCTGATGACGTCATAATAAAAAAGTTATATAATTAAAACGTAGGAAGAGGGAAAGTTTTACATTGCATGTATAGGAAAATGCTCGGACTTCCGAAAATAGACGTTTAAAGCGGGAAAGTCGTACAATACGGGAACGCACGAGTGGGGTTTCACTGTAGTAGGACAAAATTACAAGTTTTTTTATAAATAAATATTTATTCTTTGTGTATTATTTATCTATTTTTATATTATAGTATATTATTTTATTTTTAATATAAATATCTTCCTAAATTTATATTCTAATAATATGATCTTAACTGATGAACTATTTCCATATATAATAACCTGTAAAGTTCCCATATTTATGCCTGTAGCTCTTGCATATGAAAATAAGTGGCTCAGAATAAGTATCATCCATATATAAAAAGATCATCAGTCAGCTTTGCTAATAAGTAGCTATTATTGAATTGCATAATCTTCATCAAACATCAAACTTCATCCTATTTTTTTTTTTTTTAATCATTATATGTGAGAAATAGAATTATGATATTTGTATGTTATATACTTCAAATTTTCAAACTGAGTGCTTTATTAATTAAAAATAAGCTTATAAAGAAATATGATAAATTTTCTCTCTTCACTTCTATAATTTTAATTTTTCAGGAAATACCATTTATAATAGTTCACTTAAAATAAATATGAATTTGATTACAGCAATTTTCTTGGAATGAATTGAGTTCTTTATAAGATCAAGTGCAGAAGATTTATTGTTTTTAATTATTTTCAACAGTTTATTTTTTATTTATTTTTATCGTTATTATATTATATCTGTAATTTCACTTACATTTTTATATAAAGTCCTCCTGTTTAACAATAATCTTATGAACACATGTAAAGAACTGAAGTTAAAGAATTTTTTAAATATTTATAAGTTTTAAATTTAAACTACTACAGAATAGAATTGTACTTTATCATTCCAAAATCAATATTCTTTGTTCCAAAAACCGTCGGAACGTTATGTAAGAGTTGATGATGGCACATAAGCCGAAAGCACTCCTCTGAATAAATGAATTTTTTGGTCTACTTGAAGTGACCTGGTCTGCTTGTAAGTGCTAATAGTTAAATTTAACAATACAAAAAAATATTTAAAACAAAATTTTATATTTTTGTTGTTTTAATAATTATAATTAAAAATTTTAATTTAATATTTTATAAATTCTTGAATTTATATCAAGAAAACCTAATGTAAACAAATCAAAAACAAATAATATCTCCTCTCGTACATAAACAACTATTGTAATCTTTATTTTGCACTGATTGAACTCCTGTTGGATGATTTTAATAGTATACCCAATACCACATTTCTCAAAATGTAGTAGGCTTGAGTATAACAGATTATTATAAATAGTTAGGAAAGGATTGGTGGCAATAAAACAATAAAAGTACCACTTCCCTTTTAATTGTAGATTTTTGTTTACATTTGTATTTTCTCAGTTTTTGGCAAAAATACAGTGTAAGTGAAGTAAAAATTCAATGATTAATAAAAGTATTATAAAATAAATTTTTACAAAAAAAAAAAACAGTACCACTTCCCTTTTAATTGTAGATTTTTGTTTACATTTGTATTTTCTCAGTTTTTGGAAAAAATACAGTGTAAGTGAAGTAAAAATTCAACGATTAATAAAAGTATTATAAAATAAATTTTTACAAAAAAAAAAAAACCATTTAAAAAAAGAAATTTTGGCTGGAAAATATTTAGGAATCATTATTAGAAATTCATTATTTTCCTTTTTCAAAAACCCTAAACACAAATGCAATAAACTGATTAAAATCCATGAGATTGTGATTGTAAAATTCTATTGCTTGTCCAAAGGGAACAGTCTAAAAAGGCTCAAGGATAGAGCTTGGGCTTATTTATGGAAAACTCAAGCTGGCTCGAATCAGCAACTCTAGTCTTTAATTATTGACATTTTACATTAAATAAATAAATTCATATATAAATATGTATATGTATATATATATATATGGAGTTCATGATTATGAGCATACTATACATAAAATTTTAGTTAATTGATAAAAATTTTAAATTAAAAGAAATAATAAAAATGGAAACAAATTCTAACAAAATTGGTATAGTTATTATTATAATTTTTCTTCTAGATTTCAGCAATGTTATTAGTAAAAGTGATATTAAACTCTTGGCTGAAGCTGATGAACATGAAGCTGTAAGAGAAGTTGAAGTAAGAATACTTTAAATTACTTTGAAATTTTGTTTAAAAAGTTAAAGTTTTTATATATCTTATTTAATTAAAATCCAATCATCTCTAAAGTTCAGATTACCATCATTTTATTATGTATGTTAGTCTTTGTGTTATTTATGTATAATGGTGTTTTTTTTTTCAATTGAAAATTTAAATCATATGCCAGTTAATTTCCTATTACTTTATCTGGAAATTATTTATGTCAATTTAACTAAGAACTGGCATATATATAGAATGAATTATAATCTTTTTTAATTATCTGGAAATTATTTATGTCAATTTAACTAAGAACTGGCATATATATAGAATGAATTATGATCTTTTTTAATAATAAATCTGTAACAAATTATTATAAAACATTGCACTAAATGTTAAAGAAATTTATTGGATTTTTCAAATAAAGTTGAAATGTAAAATTGGTCCAAAAAAATAAATAAAATAACAACTAGATTAGGACCTGAATAAAAGTTATTTCACAAATTGTCTATATGCTTCAACTTGAAGTCCCTAAACAGGTATATAGTTTTCCCTATAGCCAATATCTGTTTTTAGTGCTGCAGGATTTCAAATATTGTGAATTGTGCTTCTCTACTGGTATTTGTTTAGGGCTGTTTAATTTTCTTCATCTAGATTGACTCTTCACCATGTCTTTTTCAATTTGCTTTATACATGTTTTCTTGGGTTCTGATCATTGTATCTTTCTCATTGAGGTTCATGTCCTCAAGAGGAAAGGATAAAGGAGGTGATTTGGAGCATAGTGCACAATGTCCAAATCATTACAGGCAATGTTTCTGGATTTCTACTCTGATGGTTGGATATTGCAGCACTTTATACAAATGGCTTCATTTTATATATACAGGTAATCATTAATTTATAATTGCCTCGACTTATGACCACTTGGACTTACAGCAGTGCTGTAATAAGTAAATTCTTTGATTAATCAATGCAATTTTGGGATTAGAGTCTGACCCAATAGTCTGATATATGGAAAGCATCCTTTTCTTGTAGTTTTGTGTTCTTTATGTTTATTAAGATAATATATAGTATCCTACTAAACATTAATAGTGAAAAATCTGTAAATTTTGGGCATTTATGACTTTTGATAAGTGACAGTGGATTTGAACCAAACCCCATCATAAGTCAAAGATTACCTGTAATATCCTTGACTTATGATGGGGTAATCTATTAAAAATGGTCCATAGTTCATAGAATTTTTAAGTGCAGGATGTCTAGGGAAACTTCAGAAATGGTTATTACTTCCTGTAATATCCTTGACTTATGATGGGGTAATCTATTAAAAATGGTCCATAGTTCATAGAGTTTTTAAGTGCAGGATGTCTAGGGAAGGAAACTTCAGAAATGGTTATTACTCCTTATGAGATTATTGTTTCCATTTCTTTATCAAGATCTTTGTAATATTTATTCTTAATACTAAACATCATCTTATTGAAATGCTTCAAAGACATGAATAATATATGATTGTTAATATATAATATAATAATCATTTCTGGAGTTTCCGCAGACATCCTGTGTTTAAAAACTCTATAAAGTATATGAAACATCAGTTTAACATCAATATAGAACATATTATTAATCGAATATTATATAGTATTATTGTGTTTAAAAACTCTATAAAGTATATGAAACATCAGTTTAACATCAATATAGAACATATAATTAATCGAATATTATTATAAATAATATAGAACATATTATTAATCGAATATTATATAGTATTTTAAACATTTCTGCAATATAGAACAGTACAATGAGAATATTTTGTTAGTTTTCAACGATAAGGACCAAGTGATATGTTAGACAAAAGTAGGATTTACAACATCCCATTAAGAAATAATAATAATTTGCTAAACTATAAATATAAAGGGAAAACAAGAAGTTACAGAGTAGAATTCTCAATATGTACAATGTCAGATTAAACTGGAACAATATGGCTTTAAGCAGAAGGCTTATGACAATTGCCATGTTTTATGGGAATAAGCTGAAATTGGTATGATTCTGCAACATATATCTGGTGACTTTTTAGAAAAGCTTAATGTTGTTAAACAGAATAATAAATATGATATCATCAACATCCAACAAGACTGTACACTCAGTAGCAATAGAAAATTTTGATTTAAACAAGGTTTTTTTTGTAAATATAGTATTTTTATGCTTATGTTCTTATTTTATTTTTATTTATTAGTTATTATTATTAGTATTTATTATTTATTTGTTTATTATTTATGCTTAAATTTTGATGTAAACATTGTTACACCAATTAACATGCAATTTAAAATTTTTATTTGTTCTACAGACATACATTACTTTGTGGCACTTCTCAATTATATTCCATGTTTTTATATCTCAAAATGAAAATTATCTACAAAATAATACTTATTCTAAGTATATAAATCATAAATTAACACAGAGATGGACGAGGCTGGGAGTCATCTTGAAAAACTAAAGAATGAGATATCCAGAATTGAACCTGGATCCTACAAGATGATATGAATGCTTTAAAATGTGGTTCGTCTGGCTGAGTTTTTTAGGCCTAGTGCTAATATCCACTTAATGAATAATAGTATAAATATGTTTTTAGATTTTTATATACATTAACAAATGAAAAAAGTTGTGATTTGCTTTATAAGGGCAGTTTGGAATATAACTGCCACAATAATGATGTATGCCTATATTATGTATTCTGTAATTGAAGAGGGATTGAAAGATCCAGTATAAATTTTGATTAAAGATTTTTAATTAATTTTATTTTTAATCAATATAAATATCGATTAAAAATAAATTTATTTTAATTCTGGTGCTTTTAAGCATGCTTTTTATGAATTTATTCATTTGCACTTAGTTTGTATACTGTAGTCCTGTTATACTGTAGTCCTGTTATACTGTAGTGTATTACAATGGAGGTCATAATGCAAATATTGATACAGAGATGAGTTTAGTAGTGAAGCAGATACTGAATTGCTATTTTTCAGTGGCACTGGTTGCTGCTGCAATGTAACTGAATTGTGAAGGCAGTGAATCTAGTGTCAAAATGGCAGAGGATAGTATAATTAACACACATTGTTGTGTGATTTCTACTATTTTGCTAGAGGAAGCTTGTACTCTTAATTAGAATTAAATTCATAGCATCATTGTTGATTATTTCTCTGATTTATTTATTGATAAATATTGGATAATATTACAATATTAAAAAACATTATTATTATTACTTATCATTTTCCATTGCATTTTTTGTGTGTTTGTCTACCAACACATCAACTTGCATATTTCCATAAAGTAATGTTACTTTCACCCATAGATCTATACATGCTAGTCCATGCTTTCACCATGGAGGCTGCCATCTTATTGATTACAGTTGATACTAAGTTAGTATTTACAGCTACACACTATTCTGTTGCAAATACTAACTTAGCAGTGCTGCAAGTTGATTGGCAGCAGTATGTTCAGTAGTGATTGGCTAACTTACAAGGGGAGGTGGTCTTTACAAAATTCTTTACACTGCAAAACACTTACAAGGGGAGGACACATTGAGAATGCATTCAATAAAAAGTATTACTAACAAGGGGAGGACACAGCTGACTTATTTGAAACACATGGATATGCTAACAAGGGGAGAACACAGCTGACCCCCACCGATTTTGATCCGCTTAAGTATGGTGAAAATACATCAAAAAAGAGTGAATACGTGTCCGAGCTTTGTATTGAATAGGGCCTTCTAATAGTATTTTTTAACACTTGAAAAATCGAAGTTTCATAATTCAGCTTAAACACGATAGATAGACAGCAGATCAGCTGTACCGCAGATGGCGTAGTCGATAAATACATGACTTAGCAGTGCTGCAAGTTGATTGGCAGCAGTATGTTCAGTAGTGATTGGCTAACTTATTTGTTAGTTATCGCAGCCACTGCACTATTGAACTAGCCTCAGGTAAACTCCACTTAATGCACACTTGTTTAATATATTTTTGCTATAATTTACAATGAACTTTATTACTTATATCTGTTATAACATATAGCTGCCTTCCTAATATACTTACATGAGAAACATCAAATATCCAAGCAATAGTGTTCCATAATTATCAAACATCTTAGCAGTTCAGATAAAGAAAAGTATTTTTAATTCATATACAGTGGGTGATCGGTTAACGAATATAATCCGTTCCAAGATTCGTGAATACTAGTACAGTGGGTGATCGGTTAACGAACATAATCCGTTCCTAGACAATATTCGTTATCCGAATTGTTCGTTAACTGATCATCGATTTACCATAGGTTTTCATGGGAATTTGATTCATACGTTCCAGAGAACCAAATAACATAAATAAAAAATTATATAATTTCTTACTACGTTTATTTATATGTAGTAATAAATAAAAAATTATATAATTTCTTACTACGTTTATTTATATGTAATAGAAATAAAAAATTATATAATTTCTTACTACATTTATTTATATGTAATAATCATAATAAAAAATTATATAATTTCTTACTACATTTATTTATATGTAATAACGATTTTTATGGGAATTTGATTAATTCGTTCTGGAGACCCAAAAAAAAAAATAAATAAAAATCCGATCTATTAATTCGTTCCGGAGACCCAAAAAAACATAAATAAAAAATTATGTAATTTCTTACTATGTTTACAAAAAACATAAATAAAAATTATATAATTTCTTACTACGTTTATTTATTTTTATAGTAATAACAATAATATATACATACATAGTCTTGCATTTTCATCTATTAGTAATATATACATACATAGTCTTGCATTTTCATCTATATGTTTATTTTCTAATATATACATACATAATCTTGCATTTTCATTTATATGTTTATTTTCCAATAAAGAATCTGTTCAATATCGATTGCTTTTCTCTCTCCTTCAGGTTTTTTTGGAAGTGATTAATAGCATTGTCGTGATAGAGATCCCCAAGCCTATTGACCTCAAAAAATTGTAAAACCTCTCTCTTACCTTCTTTAATAAATCTTTGATTTATTTTTACGTTATCTCCGAGTTCATTTTAAATGGGGAAAAATTACTGTTCTTGCATTCTTACCCATAAGTCCACAAATGTGCAAGGCCTAAACCAGTCATTCCGTTAGGTTTTCTTTTTTTTCTTTTGTATGGTAACCATACAAAAGAAAGAAAATGGGCTTACCATACAAAAGAAGAAAAAAGACCCCCTATAAAATTTCATCGACCCCTAGGGGGTCGATACCAGTCATTCTGTTAAGTTTAAATGTCTAAGCCAGTGATTCCATTAGGTTAGTTAAGCCAAAATATCCTCATGGAATGTTTTTATCTGAAGGCGGCCGCTTATAAATCCTCCATCATCACAGGCTGACCAACACTCATGATAGAGTCAACCGGAAGGATGGGTGTTCAACAGGCTGGACCTAGATCCCTCCTGAAAAATTGGAGGAGTGAGACCCCCGGATCGTCCAGAATGTTAAGCCACACTCATCACAGGCTGACCAACACTCATGATGGAGTCAACCGGAAGGATGGGTGTTCAACAGGCTGGACCCAGATCCCTCCTGAAAAATTGGAGGAGTGAGACCCCCGGATTGTCCAGAATGTTAAGCCACACCTTTACCATGCAGCCATGGGACCTGTCATTCCGTCAGTCTGCTGGTCCCACAGTTTGTTCTGTGAAGTGTTTGTTATCCGAACATGTGTTCGTTAACCAAACATAAAAATCTTTCGAAAAAGTGTTCATCATCCAAACTGATCGTTAACCGATCAGTTCGGATCTATATAGAAGTAATGAGTATACTATGTAGTGAAGACTATAATGGCAGTAATGAGGGGAAAATAGATCCAGTGCAATGTGTAAAAAAAAGAAGTAATTCTTTCTGTTTGTCACAACTCTGATTATGATTATTCAGCAGAGGATTAAATTGAAACTTATTATTCTCTATAGCAGGAAAAACTAACCTTAAATTTGAGTATAAAGAAAATTGAAATCATCTCTATTCTTCTCTACTGTATTTGCTAATTTTAATAAAATAAAATACAAAATAATAGCAATTACCATGGTATAAAATTTTGTTGAACAATAGTTATTGTGTATTAATTTTAATTTTACTAAACTTTTCAGGAAATAATTGCATCATTAAAATATCTTTATATAAATGATGCAATTATTTAATAAATTTTGTAAAAATTAATATAAAATAACTAATCTTTACAAAGTTTTACTTTGCAGTATTAATTATTTCATATTATATTTTGATTATAATCAATAAAAATAGCATTGTAAAAATTAATATAAAATAACTAATCTTTACAAAGTTTTACTTTGCAGTATTAATTCATATTATATTTTGATTATAATCAATAAAAATAGTGTGTACAGTATTTTATTTTATTATAATGTGTCATCAATTTACTGATTGTTATGTAATTTTTCCATTTTTTCCCCCATTTTTGATTAATTGACACAGAAAATTATTCCAAATTTATTGTAAATTTAGAATAGAAATGCTCCAAAAACTGAATTATAGAATGAAGTTTATTTAAAATATTAACAGCACAAAAAAGAAATGTCTCACATTTTCACCTTTAATTTTTTGTTCACATTGTTATTGAAAAATAAAAAAATAAATATGCAATAAAAAGTTTAATTGTAATGAATAACATCTTAACAAACACTGCAGTTAAACTTATTTAGACATTGAGCTGGCAAAATAGCTTTGGTCAAATTAGTATTACATCATGAAGAAAGATGATTGCTTCCACTATTGATGCATTTTTACAACTGAAATTGAATGAATGTGAATTATTAATGTTAAAAATTAAATAATAATTAAAATGGAAATAAAATATATAGAGCTTTGTGAAACATTTGAGAAATATTTGATTCTTCATAAATTATGCTTAGAAATACATCATCAATTTTTTTGTCTGGAACTGTCTAAGCCTTTTATAATGTAATTCATATATTCACTTAACATGTTTCTGCTTAATGCATATGTTTTCTGGTTCCAATTAGTACATTATACCTATATCTTAATATTAAATAAATTATTTAAAATTCTAAGTCAATATTACTAGATCATGAATTCCAAATATCAGGAATATTAAGATTTTTTGCATTAACTGAAATCCTTTACATTTATTGAAGAAAAATATTTTTATAGCAAAAATTTAAATTCTTAATGAATATTTAGAATGAAATAATTGTCATATTGGGATTCAGACCTTTTGAAACTCTACTGTATTTAATCATAATACCAACAAACAAATGGGATAAACCTACTGTATCTTTTGAAATGTAAATTTAAGATGCAGATTTCTTATGAAATGCTTATAATATAGTTTCAAAATGTAAATAAAAATTCAGTACATCAATATTTAAAACTAATTATTTAAAATAACAGAAGACATAATACAAAAATAAATTAATATAAATAATAATAGATTTATATATTGATTATTTTAAATTTATAGGAATTTTATGGTGATTACATTCCTGTCAGTTCTCATTTATTTTCTCTAAATATAATTGGGTGTTATCAGGTAATTTTTTACTATATTAAAACTAATTATATAAGTTATAACTTTCAAATATATTCATTATGAATTTCGTATTTTATAATTAAATGAAAGAGGCATGGCTGGAATCAAGATCATTTACAGAGGACAGTTCAAGGTTTAACATCAGTCTTGCTTTCTCTAAAAAAATGCCCACTCATAAGGTACCAAGCATCATCTGAAGCAGCAAAAAGATTAGCAGATAATGTTAGAGTGAGTTTGTTATTATTATGCAAAATAATTTAATTTCTTTAATTGTGCAGCATTTATTTTAACATTTTTTCTTATTAGCAAGTGATATCTAAAGAAGCAGCATTGTTTGAGTTTCGGAGAATGGATGTTTTACCAGTTTTATTGATTTTAGATAGAAAAGGTGATCCAATTACTCCTCTTCTCAATCAAGTAAGTTTATTTTATTTGTGTATATAACAAAAAGCCATTAATTATAAGATTATTATTACTGTTTAGTGGACTTATCAAGCCATGGTACATGAATTATTGGGAATTAATAATAATCGTGTAAATTTATCAAAAGTTCCTGGCATTAGCAAAGAACTACAAGAAGTAGTTTTATCCCCTGAATATGATGAATTTTATGCAAAAGTAAGACATATATAAAAAAATTTTGAATATTTTTCTTTGTTTAATTATATATTAAAATCCTTTCATATAGAATATGTATCAAAATTTTGGTGAAATTGGATCTAATATTAAGGAATTAATGGAAGAATATCAACGGAAAACTAAAAGTCAACAGAAAGTGGAATCAATTGCTGATATGAAGGTAAAAATTAAACTATATAGCAGCTAATAATTATAAATTTTTTCAGGTAGTTCCCAACTTTGAGTTAATTTGTTCCTGGGTGTACTTATAAAGCAAGAATGCATAATGTGGATTTTATTTCTTCATAGACATAATGTGAAAAACAGGAGTTTCATTCTTAACAATGAAATTTGACCATAATATTAAGTATAATATTAAATACACATCAACAAAACAATAATAAAATTAATGTTTGTTATTAAGCAATAATTTTTTCTCTAAAGAAATGAAAACATAGCATTTAAAATCAAGCAAATTATTATTATAATAAATTATTTGTCCTATAAATGTTAAAGAATTTTTAGTTTTCATCTCATCAACATATGAGAATATTAGCTCTTATACAATTGAGTTATTGCTTAGGCATAATCCAGGAATGAAAATTATTTACATAATTTTGCAATGAAATCATGGTGTCCAATGGGTGTGCTATTTCCACTTGTGAGGAACTTAACTCTGACCTGTCCTATTTTAGTTTATTATACTCTTTTATTATTTTTCGATATTTTCAATATTAGCTAACATCTTATATTTTAGTTTAAGAGTTGACTTAATTCCACACTCTCCTTCGTAGTAGTTAGCAATCACGTGTTACGGAATCGGAAACCGTCGTCCAGATAATTCCACACTCTCCGTCGTAGTAGTTAGCAATCACGTGTTACGGAATCGGAAACCGTCGTCCAAAAGAGCTGCCTGGCTAATGATGTCGTCATCTAATCTAAATATTTTTACCACTGATCCGATATGAGAATATAATAATGATCTCGTATTGATGCTTTGTTCATATATAAATTGTAAAGAGGATGATATGAATTGAATAACTCTGTAAGCAAATAATTTAAACTTGTTACATGTATTTATGTAAATGAAGCAACACAGGACTGTACGTCACCTGATAAAAAAGCTGACGCAACCTACAACTCAAAGAGGTATTGAAGCAACACGGGACTGTACGTCACCTGATAAAAAAGCTGACGCAACCTATGACTCAAAGAGGTATTGTATCAATGTAAAGTTGGCTAAGTGACATTGGAATTCTTGTAAAGGTCTACGATTGTTTGAAGTTTGTATCAGTGGTGGAGGTAGTAGAATTAAGTAGTATTTAAGGTTTATTTCTTGTGAATAGTTGATTGTTGATATTTGAGTTGGATTAAACCAGTTTTGTTGATTAATTGATTGCTGCTTTATTATAGTTCCAATAAAGCATTTATTAACACTTTTTGTAAGTGTTTTGAGTCTAATAAATTTATATTTTTTATTATTTAACTTGTTTTGAGAAATTTAATTTATTAGTATAAGTTTCTAACATCATTTTGTTGTTGTTAGATCTAACACTTAATCAGTATTTCTAGTTGTAAGTTCCAGTTTCCAGTTTTGTTTTTGCCAGTTAACGTTAGTTGTTGTTAGATTTTTTTGAAGTTAATTATTTTAAGTTAGAGTTTAGAAGACCTGAGCTCAGGCCGAACTTTGGATTGCAGAGTCGTTAGAACCATTAGGTTTAAGTTATAATTATTATTATTTGGTATTCGTTAAAATTTGTGACTTTGCACACTTCCTAATCTGCCATATTGATTTTTTCTATATCATAACAGACAATGGAATATGTACTACTAATATTACTGTATTATATAGCTCATATGCAGTTTTGAAATGCTATATTTATAAATGTTTAGTATTTATTTATTGCAATTAATGTCCATATTTTTGATTTTGTTAATAGTTGGTAATTGAGAGGAAAAAAAACTTATAAAATGATGGAAACTTGTAAACTAAGAACTACTTGTATTTTTTAATTAAAGTTTATTTTCTGAGAATATGTTAAAAATCACATGATGACTGAGAAAAAAAAACTTATAAAATGATGGAAACTTGTAAACTAAGAACTACTTGTATTTTTTAAAGTTTATTTTCTGAGAATATGTTAAAAATCACATGATGACTCCTAGAATTACTATGATTCCTAGAATGTGTCTTTTGAATGCATTAGTTTCTTAGTTAAAATCAAATGCCTTAATTTGTTTATTCTTCTGACAAGTATTATTATTATTAAGAATTAAATTAGCGTTATTAAAATTTAAAGGCTAAATTATAAATTTTTGAATAGAAATTTTATTAATTATTTTTGACTGAATAAAAATCAAATGTTAATCTGTTTTATATTCTGTGGAACTTGTTTACTTCTTTTATTAATTTTTCTTGAAATACTATATATAAAATGAATAATGTACTTTGCTGGTGTTAAGCATGAACAATTAGCTTACTATAATATTTCAACACAGTACAGATTCTATGTTCATTCAGTTTCATGAAACTCTGATTTCTTGATAGTTAAATTAGTAAAGACAACTCTAAAAGAGAGGTGCTTGCACTAAAGAACTAATTTATAAGTCTCCATGGCAACAAGGAAGAAGGAAATTGAATTTTGAAATTGAATTATTTCTGTTAAGATTCTAATATTGTTCTTTTTCAAATGTTTTCATGTAATGGTTGGACTAGAAAGAAAGTAACTGTGGGAGGGTCAAGTTAAAAGTGACAGAATTTTGAAATTGAATTATTTCTGTTAAGATTCTAATATTGTTCTTTTTCGAATGTTTTCATGTAATGGTTGGACTAGAAAGAAAGTAACTGAGGGAGGGTCAAGTTAAAAGTGACAGAAAACGGTTTTTATTTTTTATTCTTTTGTTATTTGAATAAAAAAATTCTAAAACTACTAATAGTGCTTGGATATTTGATAAATAAGAACTAAAGAATGCAATATGACAGAATTCAAGATGAATATGTAACTGTTATTTGATTAAAGATATATAATAATAATTTAAGTCTATCAGTGTAATGTTAAAATCATTTTATTCATAATATATAAAAACAAATTATTGAAGATTATGTAATATAAAGTGAAATTTTTCTGAACTTAGTTGGGATTTTTTAGATTGTAGCCATTAGAAGATTACCAAAGTTCTGTAACCTTCTAGATATATTCTTAGCCAATTTCTGGCTAAGAATATATCTAGAAGTATTTTGACTGCAAAAGAAGCATCCAAGCACATATATGTTAAGTATTAATATATATGTTAAATTGTTGACACACAAATTGTTTTATATTTTATTTTTTCATTTATTTTTAATTTTGTTAGAAATCTTAACATTGACTTAAATATAATCATTCAAATATAAATACAAATTATTATTAGTAAATATAATCCATCAATCACTGTTTATAATTTTTTTTTATTAAACTTATTTAAAAATTATGATGCTGTATTTTTTGAGGATGAAATAAAAACTATTTTTCATAACTAATGAAATCTGTAACTTCATCAGGTAGAATATAACTGTTAAATTTCATTATTTTAATTCAAAGCTAATAATTTATAATTGGAAAAACTAATATAATTCTCTTTTATAATTAATGTTGTATTTACATTAATATTAAGTTTCAAAACTTTTATTTCAAAAATTCTGCTAAATTATAAACTAAAAACTTAAAAACAAAGCATTAATTGCAATTAAGTCCAAAAAAATAAGGATAAACATTTATTTAAAAAACATTTTTGATTTTCCAAACAGATCCTTGTCAGTTTTCAATTCTCAGAATACAAAAGTTTTTAAATGTAGTTTAAATGTCACTTAATTTTAGAATTTAGTGGGAGTAAATATCGAAATATCAATTTTATAAATCAAATACAAGAAATCACAACAGCACTTGAAGCAGGATAAATACACTATTTTATTATTAGATATATATAATAAACACTACATGTATTAATAATACAGTTGTTTTCTGGAAATGTTTTTGGCCTATTATGGCCCTCCTCAGCCGGTAATCTCAAGTGAGTCGCTCACTTGAGATATATTTTGATATTTACTCCCACTATATATTTTGATATTTACTCCCACTAAATTCTAAAATTCAAGTGACATTTAAACTATATTTAAAAACTTTTGTATTCTGAGAATTAAAAACTGACGAGGATCTGTTTGGAAAATCAAAAATGTTTTTTAAATAAATGTTTATCCTTATTTTTTGGAGTTAATTGCAATTAATGCTTTGTTTTTAAGTGTTAAAGTATTAAGTTTTTGATAATAACATCCTGTTTTCTTGTATTATTCTATGATAATTAATGCAAAATTTACTATTACTGATTTGTTATTCTTCTTACAAAAGTGCAATATTTTTTGATAATAACATCCTGTTTTCTTGTATTATTCTATGATAATTAATGCAAAATTTATTATTACTGATTTGTTATTCTTCTTACAAAAGTGCAATATCAATATACTAAATATCATATATTTTTTTAATAAAAAGTTTTCATATTTAAATGTTTAACAAATAATTTTATGAATAGATAACACTATATAAATTTATGAAGATGATAATATTTTATTCTTTAGGCATTTGTAGAAAATTATCCTCAGTTTAGAAAAATGTCTGGAACTGTGTCTAAACATGTGACTCTGGTGGGTGAGTTATCACGTTTAGTATCAACTCATAATTTATTTGAAGTATCAGAAGTTGAACAAGAATTAGCTTTTCAACATGATCATAATGAATCATTAAAGGTACCATATTAATATATTTAATAGAATTTTAAATTTTATCTAATAATTAATTCATTAAATACATATTTATTATGGCAAAATATAAAAATATTAAATTTTTTATTTCATGATATAATCTGTATCATGTATTTTTAATTTTTTATATTCACAGAAAATTCGACGTTTAATTAACAATGATAAAGTTTCTGATATTGATGCCACTAGATTGGTTGGCAAAATATAAAAATATTAAATTTTTTATTTCATGATATAATCTGTATCATGTATTTTAATTTTTTATATTCACAGAAAATTCGACGCTTAATTAACAATGATAAAGTTTCTGATATTGATGCCACTAGATTGATAATGCTATATGCTTTAATATATGAAAAACACAGCAACAATGATATGGCTGGATTAATAGAAGCACTGAAAAAAAGAGGTACCCCTGAGAAGTTAATCAAAGTAAATTTTTATTTCAACTAATTTATTTCATAATATATACAGAGTTAAAAGATAACTGATATTATATTTTCAGAGAATTCACTTAATTATAGAATTTAGTGGGAGTAAATATCGAAATAATGAATTATTTACAACAGAAAATGTTCGAGCAATTACAAGGAAAGTTATTAAAGGCTTAAAAGTAAGTTATTATTGGTAATTTATTTATATTACAGATAAATTTTTATCAAAAATTGTGCATTGTATACAATTTTATTAATGATAAGAATAAAACAATGAAATAAGATTAAATATAAAAGTATAATGCAAAGCCCTTTAGCAATCAAAAACTTTAAAGGGCTTTATATTTTACTTTTGTATTGTTTTGTGCAGTCTTAATGGACTTTTATTATGAAATTAAATATGTTTAACTCTTTGTCTGAGCTGCTATATATTTTCCACACACGCATTTATAGTATGGCTATATAATTTTAATACATTACTTTTAACAAACATTTTTAATTTTGCTCTGTTTATTCATGCATATTTTTCTCAAAACATGGTTAAAACTTGTAATTTTTAATTAATGCTTTATTAGTTCTTTTGATATAAATTCAATCTGAATTGAAAAAATGAAATTTAATCCAATTATAAAATTCAGACTCATATTATTGACGATTTTTTTAATCTAATAGTGCTCCTTAATAATTTAGTTTCTCTAGTTTATTTGCATTGAATCTGGATAAATAGAATAAATTTTGCATTTAGCCAAATTTTTGATTGTTATAGGTTGATGTATTGCTGTTTTTTTTTCTTATGAAATACATATCTTCATTTGTATTTCATGATGATATGTATTTCTTCAAAATACATTTAATATAACAAACTTTAGTGTTAAAATAATGAAATCCTTCATATGAAATACATTTCTGATTTTCCCTTTTAATGTTGGCATGAAAAGTATCAGCTATCAGTTGATAGAGTTTCTTATTTTTTATATAAGTTGTAAGTTTAATTTTTGTTATTTTTTTGGAATTATTGCAAAAATAATAAGTAAAAAATATATGCTATATTGTTAAATATTCACATAAAATATACTTTTAACAAAATTTATGCATAATGTATAGTATTCTTCATTTGCATAATGCATAGGTATCTTCATTTGATTTTAATGTGAATCTTTGTTTGTTCTTTTCAACTAACTTCAGTTCAGTTTGCTTTATAATCATTAATTTACTTCAGTTAATTGATTTGATATTTAACTTTCAGTTATAAATTTATTGATTAATATTACATTTAAAGTAAGACTATATATACACTCAGTTGCAAAAAAATCAATACTAGTTTGTTACAGTTTGCTGTAGATGTATGAAGCAGCATCTCTCAAATTCCTTCAATTGCTCATATTGCTGATGGATATGTTGTAGAGGCATCTTTAGAGACTACTTAATGTAAAATTTAACAGCAAAATTATTAACTGTTCTTATAAATACTGCTCCTTATAATGACTTCAGATTCATTCTTCTCATGCATTCTCAAACTATCCTGTGCATTAATTGGCAATGAAATTTTGATCATTTGTATATCTATCTAACTGAAAGACATTCTGTACTGAGTTTTCAGTTCTTGCTCTATCTTTTAGGGATGCATTAATTTTTTGCAACATAATGTATTTAAAGTATGGGAATCTGTGACTTATGGCAATCTGTACTTATGACAGTGATTATTTGTGACGAAAATCTGTACTTAAGATAGCTGCCATCAATAATTTTGAAATAATGACAGGCAGTTAACTGTATGGCCAAGCTGAAAGATAGAAACTTATTGTGAATCCATCATGGAGTAATTATGTTTAATTGCAAGTTCCAAATCTCCACATATTTCAAAAGGGTCCATTCAACTCTGACTGATAACCTTACCACAGATATAGGCAACTTGTAGTGAATAGTGAATTACTACCTATCAATGTGCAATAAGAAATCTGTGTATTATTCAATAGAAAAAATGACAACAATGCTAGTCTTCAATGCTTCTTTAATTAAATATTTTCATTTTAATTCATAAATGTTTCCTGAAATGTCTGAAAACAAATATTATAAAGTAATTCATTTATTGGGATCCTGTCTTAGAAAAAATTTTCTAGATAGATCCAATCTGATTGTTAATCTATTTACTATAAAGTTCTGGTGACTACTACAGATTAAGCAATTTGTTGTTGGTCCTAGAGTAGATTCCATTACATAGTAATCAATCAATGATTGAAAAGTGATATTAAAATTGAGACTGCACTAAACACAAACTAAAAATAATAATAATAATAATAATAATAATAATAATAATTTAATAATAATACATAAAAGCCCTTTATATTAAAATTGTTTATTTTTTCTAGAAATTTAGATATATGAATAGAATATATACATTCTACCTTTGGTTTTTATCTAATATTTTTTATTTTTACTTACGTAAAAATGTTGGTAGGCATGAGATGTATATTTTCCTTATTTTATAGAATAAATACTGTTTATTCAATATTACTATACTTTGAGTTTTTAAAACATGTTTAATATTCTGAATTTTGGTAGTTGGGAACCTAAACCTTCATTGATAAAATTGCATTTATGAGAAATTGTGTTCCAAATTATGACAAATTCAAATTGTGACTGAAACTTTTGAATGCTCCCCATTGTAAATTGGGATCCACTGTATATCTATTTAATTGAAATTATTAAGAATAGATGACAATAATTTGTTTTCAGAGTCTATATTGAAAAAATATTCTAGTTATGTGAAATTTAAAAATTAAATGGTATTAAAAAACAAATGAATTCAAATATGTAAGTATAAGCTGCAATATTATAAATAATGGTAGTAATATATTCCAATTATGTTTACTTAAGTTTTATAGAATGTTTAAATTGAAATTTCTACTAAATATAACTCATAGAAGACTGAAGAACCATTTAATTTTATATAGTTTTCTTGTAGGGTGTAGAAAATATTTATACTCAACACACACCTTTATTAAAAGAAATATTAGAAGATGTTATTAGAGGTCGACTGAAAGAACCTGCATTTCCATATCTTGGAACAGTTCAATTACGTGAAAGGTAAATTTGTATAATTATTGTTAAATATTATTTATAATAATAATAAATAAAAATAAATTATAATTTGATATTCTGAGATTAAATCCTTAAGAAATTTTCAAAAAAGATATCAAAAGATTAGTCCTCTGTGCATCCTAATTTTTAATATTTTCAAAGTAAAGGAGAATCAATTATTTTACTAATATTATTATCATTAGTTTTATGTACATAATATTTTTTTATATTATTTATTTGCAAAATACATAAATTTTGTCTAAATATTTAATTTTTTTTAAATAATTATATTAAAAAAATTATATTGTGCATTTATTGAATAAAGATGTTAAAACTAATTATATGAATGCATTTTAATCAATATTTTAATTTTTGAAAATTTTTTACTCTTCATAAAATATAAATGAAATAAATAAATTATTATACACTAATTTATTCCTCCAATGGAATGATACTCTTCAATATCAGATTTGAAAATCTTCTAAAATCATTAAATTTATGGCTAAAATTCACATAACTTGTAGTACACAAATTCACTTGTCATCCAGTACAGGAAATATATGATACCAATTATTTTTGTTACACTGCAGTTATTGCTGGAATTATATATATAATTCACACTACTATTAAATTTATAATTATTTTTATTTATATTTGATAAAATAAAAAAATTATGTCAAAATATAAAACAATAAAAGAAACTTTTATGATGTATAGTTTCCAGTTTATATTATGCTGAATTGTGAAATTTAAGGTTTATGCAATTTTCTAAAAAATAAGCAATTATACTATAATAAAATTAATTTGTAATTTCTATTTCCTCAAAATTGAGCTTATATATTGTATGTTGATAATGTATTTTGTTACTAGAACCTTTTTTTTCTTTTTATCAATTTAATTATTTTTCTGATATATTTGTTGCTGAAAATATATTTGATTTTATTTTGTTGTTTGAAACACTTTGACTTTCTGGATTTATACTTTTAAATTTTGTTACTTGAGCATTTTGTTAGAAATATTTAGTTTTATATTTTTCTTTCATGTTTGTTCAAAAACTTTTTGTTTCATATTAAAAATATTCTTGCATATTTTTGGCTGTTAATTGAAACATTTTCAAGGTATTCTTTCACTGTCTATTTTAATTTTATTATTCAAATATTTTTTTGCTGAAATAATTTTGGTTATTTGAAACTGGATTTATATATTTATTTGACTTACTAAATCAATTCAATTCATGCCAAAAGATTCTTACTCTTATCATGATGTGGATGTGCTATGGATCTGAAATTTGGTCCTCCAACATTTCTATTTTTGCTGAAATAATTTTGGTTATTTGAAACTGGATTTATATATTTATTTGACTTACTAATTCAATTCAATTCATGCCAAAAGATTCTTACTCTTATCATTATGTGGATGTGCTATGGATCTGAAATTTGGTCCTCCAACATTTCTGTATCTAATATCTATCTTCTAGGGCCACACACTTCTCACACCTATGGAACAGTTGTTTAATCCCATATTTGTATAAGTTAGCAGATTTGGAGGCAAACCAGCTCTCCATAGCAGTAATGGCTCTTCATCAAAGAAACTTCTTCCCCATAAATGTTTTATCATATTTTGAAACAGGAAAAAGTCTGAAGATGCCAGGTCAGGAGAATATGGAAGATGGGACAAGGTTTCATAGCCATATTTGAGCAAGAAAATGACTGTTTCTGCAACTTGATGTGCAGGTGCAGTTATCAGATAGCAGTAACACACTTTTTGACAAACCACATCTTTTTTCCTTGATATTGTCCCATAAATTTTATAACAAGTTCCTGTAGTATGCTCCTGCTATTGTTGATCCATTTGTAAGTAATATATCAATATGACACCTTTGCTGTACCAAAACACGGATAAGATAACCTTGTTGGATGGCCTTCTCTTAGGTCATCCTATAGGTTGGTGTGACCACTTTTGAATTACTGTTTTCATTGTTTCACAGTCTCATATAATGGACATTCCTTGCCATACACAGCTGACATCTCTTCATAGATTGTTTGTGCAGTTTTCCCTAGAAGATGAAGAAACTGTATCATGTCTTGGTATTCAATTTTGTCCAACATTATACCACTTTCTGCTATCACACTTCTACCTGCAGTTAAACAGGACTAGTTTTCCCTAGAAGATGAAGAAACTGTATCATGTCTTGGTATTCAATTTTGTCCAACATGATACCACTTTCTGCTATCACACTTCTAACTGCAGTTAAACAGGACCTGTCAAAAAAGATATGTTATTACAATTTCATTTTGTATAATATTTTAATATTTATCTTATTCTAAGTTTGTATAGTTATTTACATTTTCTTATTTTAAGACATTTTTTTATTTATATATTTCTATTATTGGAAATATTGAGAAATAAAAAATGTTTTTTGCTTTAAAGGTTTTTGATTTTTATTTTAAACATTCTTTAATAATTAATACACTAATCAATTTTATTTTGTATCCAATAATTTTCTTTGTTAAAAATATTTATTTTGCTCAAAATTATCATATTAAATATTTTGTAAAATTATTATTTTTGATGTATAGATCTTACATTAATTATACTTTTTTTTATTTAAAATAATTAAAAATTTTAATATCAATTATGATGTTAATTATATTGCTATGAGTTATATAAACATATGTGAGTGTTATATTTATAAAATTTTATGAATTTTTTATCATAAGCTTGATTAGTTCAAACACTGCTTTTGAGTGTTATTTCTGTATAATTTAGTTCATTTATTGATACATACAGATATGTATGATGAAATAACTTTTGAAATTAAGAATATATTTTATCATAATCAGGATAAATTCAGAAGCAAGCATATGAATGATTCTCTATTCATCATAAAACCTACTCTGGGAGTGAAATGAGACAACAATCTCCTTTTGGCAGAATAATATAATTTTCCTTGAACATAAATATATCGAACATCAAACAGAACTTAAAGTAAAATCAATAGACAAAACTAACATTTTTATTTGTCTTACTTGAACATAAATATATCGAACATCAAACAGAACTTAAAGTAAAATCAATAGACAAAACTGTAACATTTTTATTTGTCTCGTTAATAACCATATACATAATCTCCAACAGTATGTGGGACTTGAATTGCAATTACTTTAAGAAGTCATTATGACAATGGCTTCTTAATAGTCATTTACATAAAAAAGAAGACATATCTTTTTTGTTTTCCAAAATATAATATTTCTTATTTCATAAAATGACTATGATTTTTATATATACATAATATGCTTATTGTTTTATATATATATTAAATATTTTTAAACCAGTTATAAAATCACTAGAACATCTGAAGTATTTTTTTTCTTCTCTTCACAAATGATATGAATGAGCAGCTCAGCAGTATATTCTTTTTTACAAACTACGAAACCAAAAATTATCATTAAAAAGATATGCAACAATAAAAGCAGGATACAAGAATAATTGAGTTTACAGCATACTATTAAAAATATCTGCAACAATACTGTTGAATACTACATAGAGAGGAATGATACAGTGTCAGAAAGTAAGTGGCATAGCACATGGCCAATATTAAGACTTAACAAAGGCAACATTGCTTTATGTTTAACAGCTTGCAGTAAGGACAATGAAAGAGGATGTTATGAGACAATGAAAAAATTATCACCATGTCCATAAACACTACTCAATAGAATTTCTAGAAAAAATAAACATAGAACTGAATCATTAACATATAGAATGCTGAAATTTTACCAGATATGTAGAATTTTCATCTAAAAATATGGAATGATACAAAGTCTATCACTTTTTCTAGTTAACTGAATCATGTTTTCATTGCTATGAAAACATTTTGGAGACATACTGCAAAGATTAACATTAATCAAATTATCTAAATTATTTGATTTTACTAGTTTATAATCAAATATAGATGGGTATTACCTGAAAATATATTTGATGAATAAATTTTGATCAAGTCTTAAATAAACTAGTTGTTGTATTGCTTGCCATTTAATGAATTTTATTTTATTTTTTATATACTGTACATAAAAATTTACATTGATTTATTTAGAATTTCTGAATAAATGTAACTATAAAATTTTTATTTTCATTTTAGACCACAAGATATTATTGTATTTATAATAGGAGGTGCAACTTATGAAGAGTCATTAACAGTGTATCAGTTAAACAACAATACACCTGGTATTAAGATTGTTTTGGGAGGAACAACAGTTCATAATTTTAACAGGTTAAATATTTTATCTAATTAAATATATTTTGTACATTAAGAGATTTTAATTTTAATAATTGTAATCAAAAATTTTATACCTTAATCTTTTAGTTTTTTAGAAGAAATCAAATCTATATCAGATAGTGGGATCGGCCAAAGAAATCCTCGATGGTGATTTAACAAATAAACTTGTTAATATTATTCCCAGAATTTTGTTACTATAATTATTGATTGTAAAGTTTATGAAAAAATTTTCTCCTTTTATTGAGTGTAACACTCATATTTCAAACTCTATCAAATATGTGAATTAACTTATATAAAAAGTATTATGTATAATTTTATAATCTATACAATATTTGATTTATTTTTATTTTGTAAAATATCTATACAATATTTGATTTATTTTTATTTTGTAAAAAATTATATCAAGGAGTAAAAAATGAATGTATATAATTAAATCTGTATTGAAACAATTTTGGATCTTATTTCTAAAGAAATTACTAATAATTATGGTATTTGTTCATAAATTGTTTGAATAATAATTTCATCAAATTTTAATAATCTGAAATTAATTTTTGATATCCTAAAAATTGAATTTAGGAGAATATTTTCTGTTGTAACTTCTGTAAAGTATCTCTGTTCTCTATTGAATTCTTTAAATATTTTTATAGAACTTCAAAAGTTCTATAAATATTTTAAAGAATTTTTGAAGTTCTATAGACTTTAGAGCATTTTTTTTTAAACTCCTAAGTAAATGGAATGAAAAATTACCAACATTCAACAAGATCAATGGAAAGAAAGGTTGATGACACAAAATAAGATAAAAAAGGTTTTTATTTCACATTTTTTGCCCAGCTTCTCTGACAAAGATGCATTTTGGCTGGGTCAGCTCTCATCAGTCCATTTGTTGAGAAATTCATCTTGGAAGTGTTTGAGTTTGAAGATGATTTGTTTTGTGAAGACTAATGTTCATTTTCCAAATTTCCATTATTTTGGTATTAACTTTTTTGGTGAGATTTATAAAATTGAAAAAATTTTTATATAAGGAGAGAGAGTATTTTGAACCTAATGGAAATACTTCATTGTTCAGTTGTAATGACAACTGTTTGTTAGGGGATGTATTGCAAGTAAGGTAGATTTGCTGTTTATCCACCTTAGTCACAATACACCCCCTAAAAGCAGTTATTGTGCAATTACAATTGAATAACAAAGCTTTTCCTATCATATTTGAAACGCCATGCATCCTTATGTAAAAAAGTTTTTCAAATTTAATAAATCTCATCAAAAAAGTCATACCAAAATAATGGAAATTTAAAAAATGAACGTTGCCTTCACAAAATGGATTGTTTTTAAACTGAAACTCTTCCAAGTTGAATTTCTCATCAAATAGACTGACAAAGGTTAGTCAAAATGCATCTTCATCATAGAAGTTGGGCAAAATATGTGAAATAAAAACTTTTTATTTTATTTTGTGGTTTCATCAACTTCTTACTTGTTGAATATTGATAATTTTCCACTCTGTCTACTTAGGAGTTCAAAGCATTTTCCTTACAAATCCCTAACCAATACATTCAGTTTCTCCTTTAAAGAAATATCAAAAAAGGCAAATTTGTATTATAATTAATACAAAATACTATAAAATAACACACACAAACACACACAGACAGACAACACAGTATATCTTTTTGAACATGATGCCATTAACCAATGAAAATTAAAACAACAATATTCTGATTACTTGATCTATACTTACCACTAAGTTTGTTGATTTTATTCAATTCCATAATTGTAAAAAAATAAATATTATATAGAATCCATTAGATGTTAAAATCCATAGTGTTTATTTTAAACTATTTAACTTTTAAGAAATAAGTATAATAAAATTCTAGAGACATTTCTTTGATGTAGAATTCATGAAACTAAAAATAATAAATTTGACTGACTTAAAAGGAACAAAACAATATATTTTAGAAAAGTTTTGAACTTTTAATTCTTTAAGACAGCTTACATTATTTTATGAAATTGATAAAATTAATTTTTAACGTTTGATTTTTATATTATTCTGAATTTAATAATTTCTATTAAAAGGACAAGCACTTAAGAAATTTTGAAAAGACTGCATGTAAATTTTTATATTTTCTATACAAATATGATAAGCCATTAATTTGAAACTAACAGATGATTTTATTATTTTTAAAATATACTGTAATATATATATATAATTTTTAATGTCACAGTTTAAATCATAAATCTTGTCCTGGGTTAATTTTATCTTACTTTAAATTGCTAGAATATAACTTGTGATTTACAGATAAAATTAATTCATAATTCAAAATAAATATTTTTATAATGTAATAGTGTGCCAATTTTATCAATTGAATAATTGATAAAATAATAATCTACTTTTACAATATACTAAATGTTAACTATTAGGAATTTTATCAGTTATTCATACATAATCATAAACTATCAAGTTCTGCTGCCTCTAAGAAATACAAGGAATTCACAAGCACTTTATGCAGGAAAAATACATAGTTTATTATTAGTATAGTCTGTCCAAGTTAGTTGTGTGGGTTCAGACTGCGCATGCGGTTATTTAGACTGGTCTATTGTGTAAAAAAAGGAACGTTTGTTGTTAAGCTGTGGGTAAGCATCAGCTTAGAAAAAGAAAATTTCTTTTTTATATTATATTAAAATTTATATAAAGGATTTTTCAAAAAGTAACAATTATTCAAGCTATCTAAAAAAACTCAGGTAACTAGAATTCCCATTTTCCTACCCGTTCTGCATGTACACCCCTTTGTTGTAAATGAACTTGTTCCAGTTTGTGACGTTTTCCCACACAATTAAGTTGGACAGACTATATATGTATTAAATTTCTAATAATAAATCTGTATATTTTTCATGCTTAAAGTGCTAGTGGATTCTTATATTCAAACATAATTCAAATTATGGTTAATTTAGCCCAATTTCAACATTACTAAATTACTATTTAATATTATTTTAAATCAAATTCCAAATCTATTGTTTCATTCTAATATTCAAAAAATGCATTCATTTAATTATTTTTGTCTAATTAATCTGTATTTTCATTTGTCTTAGTTATATTTCAATGTTGAGTTCAAATTGTTTTTGTTCAGTTTTTTATGAAAATTTCTAACATTTTAAGAAGATAGATCAAATGAATTTTCAAATAAAACTCATTGAAAACTGTGAAAATAAAATAGTTTAAGTTAAAAATTCTTATCATTTCATTATACAGAACAGTTCTAATGTTCTGTTAAGAAGATACTTATGGCATCTAAATTTAAAAATCTCAATGAATTTAAAATTATTTCATCATTTCATAATTCCCATATATGCTTTTTTAAATTCTTGTAAATTAAAACACCTGTAAAGCCTATATGGAATAATTTTAAATGATATATGAATCATTTACTATATAATAATGTACTTATCAAAGTTATGTATTTTGTTATGTTGCAACCTATCTTCATTTTGCTGCTATATAAAGAATACACTGGTTGATATTTTATATACATTTTTATTAATAAATTATTAATTTTGAATAAGAAACTCCAGCTAAATCTTTATCTTTGGAATTGAATTAGAAACTGTCATAAGAATATAATAGATCATTAAGTTGGTATATGAGTTAATTATATTATTTTATCTAATTCATTTTTATATTTATTTTTGTAAACAAATTTCGATAAGTATTAAATTGGTCAAACAGATCAAAATATCAGCTAATATATACTGTATATAAGGTTCTGTTGTCTGATAGTTTATATTTGTTCTGTAAACATGTAAAAAGACATTTACGATATTGGTTTTTAATAATGAATTCCAGCTCAATTTAAAATGAAAATGCCAAATATATTTAATGCATTAATAAAAGAATGACTTAAGTTTAATAATAATAAACTTCTCGTTGATTTGAATTATTACAAAATTATATTATCCATTGAATTATAAATAATATAGAATTATTTCAGTTGTTTTTTGATCAAAATATGAATTCTGAAGTATTACAAAACAATATATTTAAGTACATTTTAACCGTAAGATTTATTTTTACTGTGCCAAATTTATTGATAATTTAGTAATTTCTGTTAACTTGTGAAATTATAACTTTGAAAATTGTTTTACAATTTTTTTAAGCTTCAATTTTTGAATCACAAGAGTTTCACCAAATAATTCAATCTATCGATTGAGTCTATCGGGTATTGGCCAATCCTCAGTATGTATTTTTTTTTTATTTAAACGCCAGTCTCCATTCAATTACAATACTAACTGATGGGGCGAAACAAGTCCTTCCAAAAGCTGCTCACCCCTGCAGAAGGGCCAGCCAGATTGTGGAGGTCGGGGATCCCATGATAAATATTTTCAAGGAACGGGACCTGAGACTTCGAACCTGGGTCCTCCAGAGTGGAAAGCCGAAGTATTTCCACGCGGATGACCCTCAGTAAGTACTGAAAATAACTATCCGTATATGTTTATGAGATTCGGGACCCGAGACTTCGAACCTGGGTCCTCCAGAGTGGAAAGCCGAAGTATTTCCACGCGGACGACCCTCAGTAAGTACTGAAAATAACTATCCGTATATGTTTCTTATGAGATTCAACAACCCAAGTAAACTAATCAAAAACCTTTCCAATATATTTCTGCTCTGTGTAACAGCAGAAATTGTAGAAAAGCGATAGCGTTCAATTGAAGAATCGGTGATTGAATATTCAATCATTTAGGGTTTTCAATTTCGAGGATATATTTCAATTCAGGATACTGTTTAATAAATTAGCCATAAATTATATGTTGTATATATATTCTGCTCTGTGTAACAGCAGAAATTGTAGAAAAGCGATAGCGTTCAATTGAAGAATCGGAGATTGAATATTCAACTATTTAGGGTTTTCAATTTCGAGGATATATTTCAATTCAGGATATTGTTTAATAAATTAGCCATAACTTATATGTTGTATATATGCGTAACTTTTTACTCTCTGATAATAGTATAAATGGGGAATTTTATTGTAAAGGCGGAATAAAGAAATTGCATGAACTCGAATAAGGTGAAACTTTTTGATTTTTAAAAAGCAAACTAAAAAATAGGAAGTACTATTCTGTATTCCAATTTCTGAAATAAGTCTGCATTTTTTAGGTGGAAGTTACTTTCGTGTGTATTACGGTTGAGAAGCATTTAAACGTTGAGTAGATTTTATTCGCTGGATAATTTATATTTTTCATGTGTAAAATACAACTTAAAATTGGGATTTTATTTACAAAAACTTTATTACTATTTCAAGTAAATTTCTATGGAAACATATTTTCATGATAAATATGGATGCATTATACATGATGGTACACAATAACATGCACTTAATGTAAATATGCTAACGCTCAGAGCCGGATTAACGTAGTAGCAAACACAGATTACTAATATACAGATGAACATTTAGCTAAAACAGGGAAATTTCAGTACCACAGCGCCTCCTCAGTTAGTTAATTTAGTGTATTTTTTCTTGAATGTAAAAGTTTTATAATTTTTCAAGACATTGTCCAATATTAATATTTCCAAAATCATTTAAATAATAAAGGATAGTTTATTATTTTTAATATTTCCAAAGTCATTTAAATAATAAAGGATATTTTATTATTATTCTATTGAATAATAATATTACGTAGTATTTTCCCACAAGCAGCTTTGCTTTGGTTTCTAGTAGCCATCTTGTTTTCTTAAGACGTTTGATCGTAGAACGGGGATCGAAGTTAAACGTTAGTTATTATAAAAGGTATTTAGTATAGATTGGAATTTATGGGCCATATCCTCCAAATAAACATGAAGAAGAAAAAGAAGAAATTAATATAATATACGTTGTTTTCTGAAGCTTGAAAATAGAATATAATTATATAAACACAAGTTTCATTAATGTTTAACAATCGGAAGAAATTGTTATCAAATTTGTATTGTAAATATTTCGAATGTATAAAGTATTAAATACGATTAAAAATCAACGTTTTGTTTTTAAAATTACATTAATTTCTTAAAATCTGAAATAAATCGAAAAGGTAGTATTCCCACTTAAATACGATTAAAAATCAACGTTTTGTTTTTAAAAATACATTAATTTCTTAAAATCTGAAATAAATCGAAAAAGTAGTATTCACAATAACGATTATACAGGAAGTACAGCCATTTTTTTGATGTCATATCCTGATTTCCTTTATTGGCTTTGTTGATGATGACATTTAACTGTTAGTAGCGCCATCTATGTTACGTTACGTTCTAAGCAATGTGATTGGTTCTTTATATAACTACGTCATTTTGAAAAGTTACCATTGAAAGTATAGGAAATGTCCAATCTGTATGAGTAATCTGTGGTATCAAAAGTAGCATATGCTACCGGCCCCGCGCCAATAAATATGTACATAAATTTTTGTCATCTAATACGAGCGTTAAACCAATGATCTTGTTATTTATGCCATATTTAGCGCCTCATATAACTACGTCATTTTGAAAAGTTACCATTGAAAGTATAGGAAATGTCCAATCTGTATGAGTAATCTGTGGTATCAAAAGTAGCATATGCTACCGGCCCCGCGCCAATAAATATGTACATAAATTTTTGCCATCTAATACGAGCGTTAAACCAATTATCTTGTGATTTATGCCATATTTAGCGCCTTTTCATTTGGTATCACGAAATTATGAGAGAAAGAGCATAAGGCTACGGCTATGCAGACGCGAGAGTGCGAAAAGTTTGCCGAGAGCGAACGAAGGCGCGAAAACAAGTTTCTTGCAAAATATAACTCTCTCTCTCTCATAGATATCGCTAAAACTATCATGCAGTAGCATGAACTGTGTTTTCGACTAAACAAAATGGATAGATGTAGACGACTACTTCTAAGAAAAATATTATCGTTAATAAGGTTGTATATTGATTATTTCTCGGTTTCTATGCTCAATTAATCGTTTATCCTAAATTTCGGGATAAGCAAATACACAATTAATTAATGTTTCTTTTATATGAGATTGTTCTAGCTTGTTGAAGGCATCCATGTTGTAAATGAAAACGAGGTAGGGGAGAATGTGCAGGCTCACAATATAGCGAGAAGCATCAACCCGAGTTGGATGTAAGCGAGAAGTACTTTATCGCTTTCGCTTGTGTATAGTTGCACTCTACGAGAGCGATAATGCCAGAAATCTCGCTCTGGCAACTAAATTCGCATCTGCATAACCGCACCTTCGCTCTCGTAGTTACACAATTAATTAATGTTTCTTTTATATGAGATTGTTCTAGCTTGTTGAAGGCATCCATGCTGTAAATGAAAACGAGGTAGGAGAGAATGTGCAGACTCACAATATAGCGAGAAGCCGAAAGCCGCGAGAAGCATCAACCCGAGTTGGATGTAAGCGAGAAGTACTTTATCGCTTTCGCTTGTGTATAGTTGCACCCTACGAGAGCGATAAAGCCCGAAACCTCGCTCTGGCAACTAAATTCGCATCTGCATAACTGCACCTTCGCTCTCGTAGTGTGCAACTATACACAAGCGAAAGCTGAGAAATCTTGCGAGCGAGAGCGAAAAAGTATTTCTCGCTTACATACAACTCGGATTGATGCTTCTCGCTATATTGTGCGCCTGCGCAATCTCTCCTACCTAGATTTCATTTCCAACATGGATACCTTCAACAATCTAGAACAATCTCATATAAAAGAAAAATTAATTAATTGTGTATTTGCTTATCCCGAAATTTAGGATAAACGATTAATTGAGCATAGAAACCGAGAAATAATCAATATACAACCTTATTAACGATAATATTTTTCTTAGAAGTAGTCGTCTACATCTATCCATTTTGTTTAGTCGAAAATACAGTTCATGCTACTGCAAGATAGTTTTAGTGATAGCTATGAGAGAGAGAGAGTTATATTTTACGAGAAATAATCAATATACAACCTTATTAACGATAATATTTTTCTTAGAAGTAGTCGTCTATCCACTTTGTTTAGTCGAAAATACAGTTCATGCTACTGCATGATAGTTTTAGCGATAGCTATGAGAGAGAGAGAATTATATTTTGCGCGAAACTTGTTTTCTCGCCTTCGCTCGCTCTCGGCAAACTTTTCGCACTCTCCCGTCTGCATACGGGACCTCCAGCATGGTACGCCAACGCGTTACCACTCGGCCATCCGGCCGCCAATCAATTGTTTACTGTAAACTCTTAATTGAATTATTGAATGGAACGAATACCGGGCATATCGGCGTTTTTTTTGTCAACAGATGACGCCACTTTACACTCAGTAAGAGTACTGAGTGGCGGGGCGAAACAAGCCCTTCCACAGGCTGCCCACCCCTACGGAGGGGTCAGCCGGATTGTGGAGGACGAGGATCGACGGGCCGGGCCCGGACCCCATGATAAATATTTTCAAGGGGACCCGAGACTCGAACCCGGGTCCTCCAGAGTGGAAAGCCGAAGCGTTTCCACGCGGCCAATCCGGCCGACCATATCGGCGTTTGTGACTCATCAGCCTGCGGTGGCGCAGCTCAAGTGGGAATCCGCCTTTAGTGGACTCTGAATACGAAAGCCGAAGCGTTTCCACGCGGCCAATCCGGCCGACCATATCGGCGTTTGTGACTCATCAGCCTGGGTGGCGCAGCTCAAGTGGGAATCCGCCTTTAGTGGACTCTGAATACAAACTGCATGAAATGGATACATCCTATATCATCAACAAATTTGCTTATGCTAAATGTAGAAAAATTAATATTTAATGTTGACTGTGTTGTTTTTTTGATAATGACAATTACTATGCAAATTAAAGATGTATCTGTTCAAATATATTTGCGTTGTTTTATTGTTTTTTCAATATACGGCAACTTTCTTAATATATGCTACAGGCCGCGTACTAGCTTAATCCTCAACAAATTTGCTTATGCTAAATGTAGAAAAATTAATATTTAATGTTGACTGTGTTGTTTTTTTGATAATGACAATTACTATGCAAATTAAAGATGTATCTGTTCAAATATATTTGCGTTATTTTATTGTTTTTTCAATATAGGGACACTTTCTTAATATATGCTACAGGCCGCGTACTAGCTTAATCTGGCTCTGCTGACGCAATCTATTGTTTAGAATGTATAGATACACTCTATGTCAAATTTTACTCTTATGTAGTGCTCGGTGCTAATTTTTGTATCTTTTACATAAATAATTGCGCTATTACATTCCACAAATTCGTTGTTAGGTTGATATGTTCAATGAAGACAGTCGGAAACATTAGAGATAAGTTTATATGATCATTCTATATAATATATTAATTTAATAGTTGTAAAAAAGTTTTGCAATAAAAATATTAAAAAATTTCGAAAACTATAAAATAAATAAATATTTGTAATATAACATAAACATTTGGCTTCGGATATTTGGTAAGTAGATGAAGTTCTTTATATTGTAATGAATGATATTATGCCAGAATTCAGAAATCTTGGGTTAGGTTAGTTAGACCGCACGAGGGATATTCTGTATCTGGTGGAGTTAGAGATAAGTTTATATGATCATTCTATATAATATATTAATTTAATAGTTGTAAAAAAAGTTCTGCAATAAAATATTAAAAAATTTCGAAAACTATAAAATAAATAAATATTTGTAATAAACGTAAACATTTGGCTTCGGATATTTGGTAAGTAGATGAAGTTCTTTATATTGTAATGAATGATATTATGCCAGAATTCAGAAATCTTGGGTTAGGTTAGTTAGACCGCACGAGGGATATTCTGTATCTGGTGGAGCCACTTATAGAGCCCATCACAGGCTGGCCAACACCCATGATAGAGTCAACCAGATGGTTGAAGGACTGGGTTCAACGGTCGGCCGGATGGCCGCGTGGTAAAGCTGTGGCTTATCACTCTGGAGGATCCGGGTCCCACACCTGCTGAAAAACTGGAGGGTGGGACCCAAACAGCCGGATGGCCGCGTGGTAAAGCTGTGGCTTACCACTCTGGAGGATCCGGGTCCCACACCTGCTGAAAAACTGGAGGTGTGGGACCCAAACAAACTTCTAACATTCCAAGATTAATGAAAACATAATTCTCTCATTCTTCATTTTTCAAAATAATCTAAAGATTATTATTCCCTTCATCAACCAGTCTTTAACTTCATTCTTCAATCTGCCGACGATTCCATCCCGCTATGCTTGCAAATATTCTATTACTATGCCGTGATAGGCACTTTAAGTGGTCGCTGCCAGATACAGAATATTCTTCGTGCGATATGCGGCTTAACTAAACTAATCTAACCTAACCTCTATTACTTTGTTTGCAAAGAGCGGCTGATAAATTTTTCTTGTGGAAATTATGCCATACATTTATATCGTACTTGTAAGGGTATTCATTAAAATTGGATTATATTAGGAAGACTCATCTGATTCATCAATTTTTATTATTTTATTATTTACAGTTTGAAATTATTGAACAAATATATCTTTTACTTATTATTATATATTACTCATTATACTTTACAATTTTAATCTTCTATCTGCATTAATCTCTATACCAAGCTAATTCGTACAAGAGTAGTTCTGATCTGTTTTTGTTTGTAGAAATTATTTCCTTTATAGATACATTATGTTTTCTGGAACTGAAGAATTTCAAATTTGCCTCATTTTCTAATCTTTGCAATATTTGCAATTTACTTGCCCACCTTGTATCAAGATTAAGATGAGTTTCTACGCATAAGTGGCGAATACGCTGAGGAATAAAAAATCAACAATAGTGTATAAATCGTCTAAATGTTAGTACACAAATATGAATTAAAATACTATACATTCTCACATTAAGATATTCGTTATCCAGCAAGTGTTGCAGCACCTCCCATTCTGACCCTTTGATGTCCATTTTGAGAACGTCTATGGTCTCGTTTCGATGTCCCAAAAGATCCAAAAAGTAATCGAACGTTCTCATTTTCCAAACAATCTTGCTTTTTGTATGGATTCTAATTATAAACATCGGTTCTAAACATTGCTGGAAGATATACGAATGCTTATTCTTACTTACTTGTTTTCGTTAACGTCTGATATGCCGAGACTGTAAAACCTAATTTTCTTGCTATGGTTATGATCTTCCATCATCATTCCTGGATCGAAAGAATAAACTCTACAGCCGTATTTCTCCATAGATTCGTCGAAAGACCATTCATCGTTTATCCTATTGATTCGAAACGATATTTAGTAGTTAGCAAATAAGAGAAACTTCCAATAATTTTTTAAAATTATAAATACCCGAATGAATAGACTATACAATTCTGTCTGAGCCCAGGACCGGGTTTGAGACAAATCACTTTATCTTTATCCATGCTATGTTTATTGTCTAGAGCTCCACCCAGGGTCAAGGCCGCCCTACATAGAGTAGGCGGATGATTGATGTAAGCTAAGAGAGAATCTAAGGAATCTAAACACGCAAATTACAATTGTCAATATTTGTTGTATTAAATCGAATGTTTAGATAAAATTACACTTACCTAGATTTCTTTGCGATGCAGCATTCCATTGCAAATATATTATTCTCAAGGTCCTGCAGCCCAACAATAGTAAAGCGATAGAAGAGATTAATACAGGCAGTATCCATTTGTGCGTTGTAGTTTTATAGTACAGGATGGAATAGACAGTTCGCCTAATTTTCGATTTCTGTCTGTTAATAGCCATTAACGGAAGCTGAGTATCCTTTAAAATATTTAAATAGCAAATGTTCACAGTAAGACGAGTTGAAAAGCAACCTACTTTTAGACCGGTTGAAATCCAGTTGCCGGTCAGAGGTCTAACTCATCTCTGTATGTAACACTGACCTCCAACACTGTCGCTAATTGGTGCTTCTCCAGTTAGGAAAGTTTCACTAATAAAACTTATTCTGTTAAAGTGTCTCTCGAAGAGAGATTAAAACTCGTTAAAGTGAAAGACATAAGCGAGTTTTCATATCTCATTAATACTCAAACCGGTCAATAAAATCGCAGATCGTATCTGCACTCGTATAGATGACAATAGCTGTTAGTTCACTTCCGGGATAAGCATTATAATCACAGTCATGGTCGCTGATTCCAAATAAAATTCTACATTTATATGTAGGGTGTATTAAAGTTAATCTGATGGTTTATATATCCGACAATAAACTAATGACATTCAGAACAGGCGCAACAAAATTAGAATATCTTCTTTTATTTTTGGAAACCGCTCGACAAGTTAGTAGTTAAACTTGTTCAGTCATCAAGTATCCTTCCTTATAGGTGATTAGCCTACGCAAATTTTTTTTTCGACTTTTGTTAGTCTTCTCTATTGATGCTAGTGAAGATCTAAACAAAAACTATATTAAAAAGTTGCAAATAATATTCTCAACAGTGCATGTCAGTAACTCGTTTTCGTTATAAAGCTAGGAAAAGTATTAATATAGATAGCTGCATGTATATCGGTAAGCAGAATTTAAAAAAATGATATAAACTGACTAAAATTATAACGCTGAAAAGAGTATTAATGAATGGAAATTTTGATGTTAAAAAGACACAATTAGGAACTAGGAATTCTAACAATAAAATATAATTTGTAATAATTCATAAAGCTAAAATTTGACCTTTTGTCAAAATTATATTCTAAATGATATTATTCTGCTTTGTTTATATTCAATATTTCAATGTTTAATAAATTGACGATTATTCAGTTGATCTATATAAGTCCGTTGATACATCACGAAGATTTTTATTAATAAGAAATACTCGTAATTAGGATTCTCAAGAACTTTCTAGTAATATAATCGTGTATTTCTTTTATACTTATTAGAGTAATGGACCAAACATAGATTAATGAACTTTATATGATGAATAATTTTAGAACTAGGTAGGCTAAAAATTCATGCGAATAAGATATTTTTTACAGTAGAAAATTACAAAACATATATTTGATGATATTGTTATAAAATATGCTTTTTTTGTTAATAGATGACGCCACTTTTCATTCTGTAGCGACAGACTGTCTCCATGGAATCAGTGCTTCAAAGAGTGCAGAGAATGGGTATCAATGGATCGAGAGAGGATGGGGAAGAGGCTTGGATACCATGAATAAACTTTCCAAGGGGTGGTCGGAATTGAACCTGGATCCTCCAGGATAAAAATGGAAGCTTTTCCACGCGGCCAATTTAACTTACAAAATATGGTTTAATAAAATATTTACCACGCTTCTCAAACTTTTCCACTTGGTAACCCCTTTTATCCCGAGAAAATATTTTCGCGATCCTGGTATAGAGATATATAAACTAGGAATACGAATTAAAACATTTTCTAAAATTTATGCGACCCCAAATTTTGTTACGCGATCCCATATGGAGTCGCGACTCACACTTTGAGAAGTACTGATTTAAGATATATAAACTAGGAATACGAATTAAAACATTTTCTAAAATTTATGCGACCCCAAATTTTATTACGCGATCCCATATGGAGTCGCGAATCACATTTTGAGAAGCACTGATTTAAAGTACTGTACAGGTAGGCCTCGATTAGTGCGAGTTCGAATAATGCGATTTTGAGTAGTGTGACTTATAAAATTGATACCGTTTTTCAGTTAATGCGAGCAAATATTCGATTAATGCGAGTTGTAAGCATAGACCAGTCTTACTAACAAAGCTCCGCCTCCTTTTATGATGTCAATTAACAAATTACCGTTAATTTTCTGTTAGTAAAACCGGACGAGGAGCAGTCCAAGAACAGTCACTTGGCTTTGAAGGGGTGAAACATCAGAAAGATGGGCTTTTTGCCGTTAACTGTTTAACATTACT
>AYEL01087255.1:0-72838 GCA_000484575.1 Olivierus martensii | reverse complement strand
TATGAATCTGTGCAGGAGCTACAAACTGCGATAGAAGATTGCTGGTATAATCTTGAGCCAACAGTGTTACAAAAACTCATTATGTCATTAAATAATCGTGTTTTTGATGTTATCAAAGCCAATGGGAAATATATTGGGCGATAAAATATGAATTATGTAGTTTCATTAAGTAATAAAATATTTTGTTCAAGTAAAAGCAGGTATTTCCTATATTTATGGGACAGCTGTTTTTTCAAATTTTGGAATTTGCAGACAAATTAACATCAACAGAAGTTTTTCACATTACTGAGACTTTTGCATTTTTTATGCAAATTATGCAGCAACATTACATCATGATTCTATTATTGGTTTTTACGACATTGCCACAAAAAACAGTTTCCTATACTTTTGGGACGCACTTTAGTACAGAATTTTCTCTTTTAAAAAGTATCGAAATGGATAAAAGGAAGAACACTTTTGATGATAAAACAGGAAAGAAAAAAAGAAGAGGTTAGTGATTACGCTACAGCAAAAAATAGATGTGATTAAGGGACATAAAAGCAGTGCTCCACTTCCGCTTTCGATTTGCTCTTTTGGTTTCTATTTGGCGGTTGTTTGATGATGGTATGAGACGCAATTCCTAGTAAGTTATTAATTTAGATGATGAACAACGATGTAAGATATGAAAATAAATATTTCTTAAACAGTTAGTGTTAAGTTAGTATTGTGGTTATTCATCGTGAGGTTAGCTTCTGGCCGGAAGCAAGAACCAATTACCATATTTTACATATAGTTAATACTTCGAATAGTGCGAGAAATTCGTGGAACCAATTATTTGCACTAATCGAGGCCTACTTGTATTGTTATCTGAGTTGTTATCAGTAAGATCCATAGGGATCGATCTAAATGGTCGCGTGTAAACGTTTTGGTTTTCTCTGAATTGAAAGATAAATTTATTTCTAAATTGAATTGGGATCCCGGATTTCATCTGGTCACACATCTCAAAAATTTATATGAGATCCAAGTGTTACCCGTCTATCCTGTTCTTTACAGTTCATGTGACTTCTTTATTTTGTGACCAAATTTTAACAGAAATTTAAACATTTACTATTTTTAAAATTGTTCCATATATAGTCAGTTAATTGGGAGTCAATGAGGCGCTCCTCTTTTTGAAATAACATCCGTTTATGAATACTTTATATGATTTGATTTTGCTAGGATGAAACTTGATATCACTGAGTATCCTAATCCTTTCTCAATATAGATGCAATATATCTTACGAGATTGGATCAAGGAGCAAGTGTAATGAATAAAAATTATGAAATATTCCTTTAATCTTATTGGAATTATTCATAGCAAAAATGCAATTTGATTGAAGAATTGAATTGACAGTTTAGGATTATCTGTGTTGCATGTAACCTATTCAATACATTTTTTTAAAGTTCGTTTATTAAAAATAAAGTAATAAATTAATTTTATGCAATAAATTAAAATTTAGGTAATGACGATGACCAATTATGAACCAATTGCTTGTGTTATCGTCAGAATATATTAATAGGAGAATGAAAAAAATTTCTCGCTCAACGATATAAATCAAAAATCAGCATACATAAAACTAGAGAAATTTTTCTTTCAAAACTCGTGATTTTTCTTTAATTTACGAAAGACTAAATTAAAATAAAATATTTCACTTACCAATAATGGATTTTCAATTAAGCATTAATCATTACTTATTTGATTCTGAGCATTACTGCAGATATTTGGTGTTTTTGACGAACGAATCGATGGTTTAAAGTTGCACTATATGAATAGGAAGTTTCGGATTTCTAAATTTCTTGGTTTTGAAACAAAGACACTGTCACTAGATAAGTTAACATATACATTACATATGAAATTTCAGAGGATTGTGATTGCAGAAAATATTTTATAAAATATTTTCATTTATTTCAAAATAAAAAAACCGTGATAAATGTTTAAAAAAATTTAATAGCACGATTTAGAGCTTACTTCAAAAATAAATTTTATTTGGAAATCATGGCAAATTTTTAACTTTAAATTATCAAAAAATAAATAAATTTGTAAAATAACTTTTTCATTAATGATTTACTTTATAACAGTGCAACAGGAATAAACTTTTTTTTTATAAGAAAATAATAGCAGGAGGCAATTCTGGAAAGAAGTAATCGCCTACTTTCCGAAAATGCTATTTATTTTGGGATTCTTAAAGTTAGAATTAAAATAGATATTCATTACATATAGACAAAATCATCTTCAATAATATAATTTCTTGTGTTTAATACCATAGAAAACGATAAAATATTTTCATAGTTATTACATATAAATCCCAACATATTGAATCTCCCATTTTTAAATTTTTAAAAGAATGAATCTACAGGATTTCTTAATCTTATTTTAAATTCGTCATTAATAGCCGGATCATCTTGTTAAATATTATAAAATTCAATCAAATAAACCAAAAATTTATTAGGGGGTAGATTTTTATATCATCGAAAGTACATGAGGACTCATAGAAGTATCCATGATGTGTATTGATATATCTAAGCACGGTGTAATGTCTCAAAAAAAGCTTTAAATAAAAATAAAATTCTTTATATATACACCTAGGCGAGGGAGGTTTAATACATTTCTAGGCTGCTGATTCATCTCCGCTGTTTCTACATCTCTGTAACTATGCTAGAACGATTCTACACTTGAATATTTTATGCCGACGATACTACACCAAAAATTGAACGTTTGCTGACCATAAATATGTAAGTAAGAACAACGTCTTGAGTACAGTGCTTCCTGACATTTTGTTGACTGTCCTATTCATTTGTAGATACATCAACTTTAATAAGAGAACTTTTTTTGTATACTTCCTGACATTTTGTTGACTGTCCTATTCATTTGTAGATACATCAACTTTAATAAGAGAACCTTTTTGGAAAAAATAATATATTCCGATCTATTATATACACGTATAATGTGCTCATTTACAGTATAGAGATTATAATATATAGGTTAATTTTTTTTTTAATTCTTAATTTGTTTTAATATTTTTATAAATTAAGTTTCCATTTAACTTAAAACTATAAAACAAAGCTTTCTTCGCCTTCTTTTTAGTTATTTCTCTTACTGGACATGACAGAATTACAACAAAATACAATAATAAGGCTTTACTTGCCGACTAATGGCGACGCTACGATGTGTATACAAAAACAATGTGATATATGCAACCGGTAAAGTTGAATTAGAGAATTTTTAGTAATAATTTTTGGCCCTCGTAAATCGAGGACTATCTGTACATTAATGTGATAATCTCTATATTCAGATTAGACCTACCTATTGAATATAATGGCTTTATTTGAATAATTTAAAATTAAATTAAATTTTGTTCATCTCATACTGTTGTTTTTTAATTTTATGTATGCAATAAAACACACTTTTATTTAAAGTGTTTTATTTTATAATTTAAAATATTTTAAATTTTATTTTCAAAATTAAAATAAAAAATCAGCACGAGGTTAATTACAGTTTACTGTATTATTATTTCAGACGAAGAAATAACAACATAAAATCGTCTTGGCATAGATAAAGCGTTAAAGAAACTGTGGAGATGAACCACTATTTATAGAAACGGCCCATTCAAACTGGAGAAATATGATGCGGCTGGCCAATAAGATCCCTTCCCGGATTGGCTTGATCCATTTCGCCATTTTGACTGATCATGGATGTGGCGAGTAAGAAAACTTTTTAGATCATCAATTATTTGTAGTCTTCTTAACATGAGCATTCCTATTACTTGCATTTATAATATCATCAGTATTACACATGAATTATACAATTACGACTATGAATAGTAAATGAATTCCGAGGTCATCTCATCAGAAACAGACTGATACTTATGATTTATGATTTCTTGCACTGTTGTTACGCTTAAGTTTCGTTTTATCAGTAGAAATTCGTTTTTATCAAGTAGAAATTCGTTTTTTTTGTTTGTTAAAAATGAAATTGTTTGGGTTATGTTTATTATTATTATTATTATTATTATTATATGTGTATATTACCATATATATCAGCATCTTTGATTGTTTCATCAGTTTGAGAAACTGGATTCTGCATTTTTGTTTATCTGTCAGTTGAACTTTATGGAAAATGACATTGTGGACTATAAATATATTCGAAATACAAATTTATATGTGAGCATGAGAATACATATGTGTCTTAACTAATATTTCTTTAATGTTAATGAATAAAATCAATGCTACAAATCAAACATCCAAAAATACTTAAGTAAATCTTTCAAAAATAACTATATTTCTGACTTTTATTAATTTCATCTAGCTATGACTGAAACCTCAGCATTCAAAAACATAGTTTTAACGTAAAAAAATTAGATCGTATTAAATAACGCATTTTTTTGATTAAACTAACTTCATATATGGATAGCCTACTGGTAAAATAATATGTTACGTTATGATATTAAATAACTATAAACTGTACTTGTGATTATTCAATATCAATGTAGTTATTCTATTGATATACGTGATAATGTTACGTGATGATATTTTATTCAAAAATTGCATTATTTAGTAAAGTATTATTGAATTTAACAGATGCTCTTCATTCATGAGTTTCTATTTTAAAAAAAGACATCAATATGCGAGGGTTTGTTTAAAAGGCTTCATAAAGATAATACATAAAAATATATAAAACTAGGAATACCATTTCATACTGTGAAATGGTATTCCTAGTTTTATATATTTCATACTGTGAAAATTATATAAACATAGGAATCCCTACTGTGTCATACCCTTTCATACTGTATATGAAATGGGATCCTTATTTTTTCCTTTTAAGAAAATAGTAGATTTATTCAGAATTACTTTCTTATTTTAATTTAATTTTCTTTTATTAATAATAGGTAGGTTACTAATTTCTCTTAAGTTTATAATAACTTTATAATTTTCTCTTATTAATATGGAACATAAAATTGCATAACTATGACTGTATAAATTTTTACGACATCGTTATATCACTTATTGCTACATCATAATGACTTAAAGCATCGATAAATATTTATGTTGTCATATATTATTATCTTATCACATGCTATCTTTAGGACTTTTGACATATCTCAGATTTATTATATCTTAAAGGCTTCTGTAACAAATTAGTAAAAATAATTTTTAATTATAATATAATATGTGAAAATTTCAGAATAGTCCAACTGGAAATGTTACAAAACATTATTCTTAATGCTTTAGCAGAATGTAACAAAAAGACGGAAGTTAGAATTCCACTAAAATTTCGGCTTTTTAATTGAACATTTAATTCGGAGACTTGAACAGAATCTGACTCTAATATTTTACTCTTGAAAAATATCCATTTATATTCATAATAATAATATATTTTTGATTGGATTCAACATGAATACAAAAAAGGCATCATCTACTCTTTCTTTTCTTTGGATTTGGGGTCAATGCGGGGGAAAATTGAGAGAAAATTAACAAAGCTTGTAGATTTAATATGTAATATTAATGAAAATAAAAAATAAAATATTATACGAAGGAGCAATGTTCCGGATACCAGAAAATTGAACTTCCAGGGAATATCTATCTGCCCATATGTAATAATTTTCAAATGAATTTTCAGTAATATCTGCCGAAAATGAAAGCTTCAAAAATCCTGTTAAGTTTACTGATAAATATGACATAAATTACGAATATGGTTACTTAACCAAAGAGTTAAGTTTTTAATTTAAATAATACTTTAAGTGTTTTTACATACTTAAAATTGGGCGGATTTACTCTTAATTTTAAAAATTTATAGTCAATCGCTAGTGCTATATTAGTGCCATAAATTCCCAAAGTTTCGAAGATAGTGCCGCGTAATTTCGCGTATTTTAACAACTTTAAATAAAATATCGCTTCACATGATAACTTGCGACAGAATTTGAAAGCTCGCGCGTTGTCTAATCGTCGCTGGTATCTCTTCGCGTGTTTCTCTCTCTCTCTCTCATACTATTCGTTTTTAGCATTGAAATCATGATAGATGTTACTATCTTAACATTTAAATTTGCATAACGTTATGCAAGAATTTACGATTGTATGGACCTATTCGTATATTAAATATAACAAACTTGTTTATGCATACATAAATAGATATGCTAAAAATGGTATTTTTATGAGTATCAAACTTTCTGTTTGGAAATACATCAATGCAGACAGAAACACATATAAATGTTCATTTTCATAAAATTTGAAACGTTATATTATTGAAATCCCTTTAGTAGACTTCTAAATAGGCTAAGATATTACCAAACTATTAGAAAATATTTCAGAAAATGAAATTTTCTTACCTATCTCAAGATGAAAAAAGATTAAAAATATTTTATACTGCACTGATTTATTTAAATGGCTAGCACTGTAAAATTAAAAAAAAATTATTATATTATAAATTTAGTATCTATATATATCTATACATATTATAAATCTGAAATGCCTGAGCGCACGTGTACACTTATAACACGAGAACTGCTGAATGGATTTTTATGAAACAACTTTTGTTCGTTAGGGGATTTAGGCAGGGAGGGCAGATAGGTATTGATTATTAGAAATTTGTTTTTTTTTTTAATTATAATTGGCGTAAATTACTAGATAAAGATCAAAGATGGAAGTCAACGTTATTTGAACGATCTCATTGGGTTACAGTGGCCACGTGACATGTTAGCTAGCCGATATCATTGGATTACTATGATTGTATCTTTGGTAACTGAACAGTCTCAATACTCATAATGGACACGTGATTGTTTTACGTGCTATTATAACCCAATGAGACTGCTTTTAATGGCGATTATCGAGTGTTGTATTGCATATTATTTCGTTAAACTATTGTTATATATTTAATATTAAAAGGCAAAGCTCGCGCGTTGTCTAATCGTCGCTGGTATCTCTTCGCGTGTTTCTCTCTCTCTCTCATACTATTCGTTTTTAGCATCGAAATCATGATAGATGTTACTATCTTAATATTTAAATTTGCATAACGTTATGCAAGAATTTATAGTCCCTGGTTCGATTCCAGGCCAAGGCAAGTTTTTAATTTCGGGAAATTAGTAAAAATTAGTTCAATTATTAAATAGTAGATTGCGCCAAGTCCCTGGTTCGATTCCAGGCCAAGGCAAATTTTTAATTTCGGGAAATTAGTAAAAATTAGTTTAATTATTAAATAGTAGATTGCGCCACCTTAGCCTAAATTTGAATTAATAATTATTAATCTGACAGATGGTGGCACTCTACATAAATTTAAAATAATTATTAATTTGGCAGTTAATTCAAAAATAAACCGCTGGGGGAAGTTTGGCTAGTTTAGAATTATATAAAGTTTGTTTTCAGTTTTAAAAACAGTAGACCTGTGGTTAAAATATGTTAAAATATTCTATGAAAGCTATATAATCATTTTGTCCAGTTATATATAATCAGGAAGCATCAGTTATTGGCATCTGTTAAAAAAATTATAACAAAACAAAATCTCATTATATTATTAAAATTATTTGTTGGCCATTTTAAAATAAAATTATTGAAGATAAATATCAAATATCAAAATTCAAATAAATAAGTTACTTTCAATTGTGAATTTTTATTAAAACATGATTCACTGAGACAAATTTGAAAAATTTTTTCCAGTTCATTAATATTACTATAAATAAAAATAACAATTTTCCATATTTAGGAGAATATTATCTATATTTAGTATATTACCTCTAAAAACTGAGTAATATATGCATGTTATGTATTATTACTTCTTTTAATGTTTAATGTCATCAATTAATAAAGTTAATAGAATGTAAATAAAAATTGGCCAACAAGATTACTAGATGAAAATGAATAGTATATGGACATGCCCATATTGATGCCAAATAAAAATCTATTTTATAATGATAACTATTTCTTAGAGTTTAAATGATAAAAGTACATATGCACATACATAATCTGTATTTTATGAGTTACATATCAGTTATATAGATTTGTTATTTAATAATAAAAATTAATATACATTTTTCTGTTAATAGTGATTGTCTATGAAAACAAGCCTACAATTGAACAACAAAATAAGGCTCTTAAATTGCAATTACCTCCAACATTTTATTTATATGAAGATAAAGCACCTTGTCCTGGCTGTAGAGGATGTATTAAGGAATTTGATGATGATTCAAATAATTCACAGCCAGCTGGTAAATATGTTATTTTCCTATACTTTTCTTGCTTTATAATAATTACAAATCTAATAGAAAACTTTTCATTCGGGATTTGATAAGCCTGCTAATACTTACTATAAAATGAAACAAAAATTTTATTAATGATTCTAAATATCAGATTTTACAAATTTAGTTAATCATTTGTACTCCAATGCCCATTTGGTACTAGACAAGCAATGAAGTACAGGGTTGTCATAATTAAAAAAAGCCCAATAACCAAGAATCTGTTGGATCAAACTTAACCAAATTTGATGTGCATATGGGAATTTGATTTCAATAAAGAAAATAAATAGTTCCAAAATGTGCCACCAGGGGGAAAATGCCGCTGTAAACAGAGAAATTGTTGATCAATTTCATTATTCCACAATTCCAACAGTGTGGATGTCTTGATATGACAATGTTTTTGCAAGATGGACCACATCCTCACACAGGATTGACAATGCAGCAAGTCCTAAAACAGCATTTCACTGAAGACCAAATAATTAGCCAAGCATTCCCTATGAAGTGTCCAGCCTGTTTGTCTGGTTTTACTCCATGTCACTTTTGGTTGTGGAAGTATTTAAAAAATTTGGTTTACCAAGGACATGTGGACAATTTAGCAACTTTGAAGAACCAAATAATGCTTCATAAGAGACAAAGCTGTGGAGATTTGCTTCATTCTGTGGAAAATTCAATGGAAAATTCAGTTCATAGAATGCAGTTTTTGGAAAATATGCAAGAACAACATATTGATTGTAATTGAGTCAGAATAAAAACTATTGTCAACTGTGATTTTTTATTTTATTTTTTTTCTTTATTACATTGTCTTAACTTGCATACAGCAGCATTTTTTTCCCTGGTGCCACATTTCAGAACTAGTTACTTTTTTATTGAATTGAATTCCCAGAGTCTGGAAAGTGTGTATACCAAATTGGCCCAACAGATTCTTGGCTATCAGACTCTAAACACCTTCTCTTTAATTATGGTACTTGCATTCTTATACTTGATATATCCAGAGATAAATTTAGGAATCTCATAATTGTATATATATAGCAGACAGCAGATTATTTGAACTTTTAATTTGATTCTAATTTTGATTGCCAATATCTCTTGATATAAAGAAGCAAATCTGGGGTATTTCTAAATCTCTCAAAAGAAATTCATCTTTCGATATTGCATCTAAGATACAACATTGATAAATAAACATTATTTTTTGTTCCCAATTAATCTGCAACTTGGATAATCCAACCTCAGATAGAAGTCTACTATATGTATTTTTCAAATAATGAAATATAATCTTAAAAAATATTTGAAAAAATGAAAGCAAAAGTAAAATATATTAAATCTAAAACTTATGTTAATGAAACTTACTGATAGTGTCATGTGGAATTTTTTATCTTAAAAATGATTCCAAATTAATGTATAGTTCTTTTAAATATATTCATCCTTTTTGTTTCTATGATAGTTTTGATGTGTTGCAAATGTATTGAAAGTAACTTATGACATTTTAGTTTGAGTATTTGATAGTTTTAATTATTTGATAACCAGATAAACAACACTTTAAGTGTATATATGTAATATATATACACTTTAAGTGATAAAATATAACCAGATAAACAACACTTTAAGTGATAAAATATATATGTAATATATATTTTATCATAACTAATAAATCCATAGAATAATAATTTTTTTTTCCTTAGATTCAAAACAGTCAAACTCTGGTAGATTAGATATAGTACACTCGTCAGATAATGAAGTAAGTGTTGCTGCAGAAGAAAAGAATGGAACTTTTATAGAGTCTGAGAATCTTCAATCAAACTTATCTGGCCTTCATAAACCAAACTATGAAGATCAAAACACTACGGTAATTGACAGTTCAGAGAATACAGAAAATGTGTCCATCTTTGGTTCTGGTAATTCAGTTTCTGAATTATCATTTAAAGATATTGCCTCAGAAAGTTCTTTTTTAAAATCAAATAACTCAAAAAATGAGCCATTTGTTTTCTCTGGAGCTGGAGCACCCTTATTTTTACAAAGTACCACAGAAAATAATGAAGGTAATTTTTTCTTAAATCATGATTTATTTTTTAAAGTCATCTATCAATGAATCCATAATATAGTTATAAAAAATACAATAAAATTTGTTAAGAAAAAATTTATCAATTTTGCTGTATAGCATTATTTTTAATACAAATTAGAGTTTGTATTTTGCATTTATTAACAATTTTAATAATTATAAAACTAATTGAAAGATAATTTAATGATTGTTTTAATTATAATATCAAAACATAATCATTTAAATTTTAATATTCAAATATAATTTTAACATAAGATCGTTTTTTAGATGCAGAATAGATAAATGATAGAAATCAAAGTTGAAACCCTATATGATGATTTTTATAATCTAACAATTTTGTTTAATCAATGAGTAGAAATTGCTGATAACACTAATGTGCTGCTGTGGAAATAACTTTATATATTAACTAATAAATAAAAGTGACAAGAAATGCATTTCATTATTTAAGACATCAATCCTTCTATAGAAAATAATGAGAAAACATCATAAAAAGTATTGAAAAATATTTTAGTACTAAATGTTGGAAACATAATGAATGAATGATTAAACAAAATGTAAAGTTTATTTTAATAATATAAAACTGTTAGGCAGTTGTATATCAATGTGGAAGATTGGAGCTAACAATAAATAGTAGTGGCAGCTTGTGGACCTTGAAAGTAGTGGAACAAGGTTAAAAAAAAGTTATTTAGATTAATAATAGAAAATTGGGATTTTAATATAAAAAATAAAATAGTTTATATACTTATTTATTTATACAGGTTTATAATGTTAATCAGCAAAGTTATGAAGAATACCATGATGAGAGATTCAAAATATATTATTACAATAAACTCTAATATTGATAAAATTAAAAAATAAATGCAATAATTATGAATTCAGTGATTCACAATTATTGCATTTATTTTTTATAATTTATCAATATTAGAGCTTATTGTAATAATATGCAAATTCAGTGATTCGTAATTATTATGTTTATTTCAGTTAAAAATATAAACTGCAAAAGATTGTAAAATGTGTGGTAACATGCACACACATGTTAAGCAGTTAATATTACACTGACTCAAGACAGAGCTGGTCCCAAAGCTCCTTAAACTGTCTTATTCTACCAATATGCCAACTATCATCAACAGTGTGCATTCCTTTGGTAATATCTTCTCACACTATTTTTCTGGAAATCAGCAATGGTAGAACACAATAATAAATATATTTTTTGTGGAAAATGATTCTTATAACAATAATTTAATTATCAAAAAAAAATAATTTATCAAGATGCTTTTTGACAGTGAATAATTTAAATTGTTTGTAAAATTATTGATGGGGTCCAGCTCCTCTGTTCCCTAATGAAGAGCCAGCCCAAGTAAATAAAATTTGAAAGGGACTGGGAAACAATGTCCAATTGAATAGAAATGGTATGTGGAATGGTACATCTCATATATGAATTAACAATAAGATATGATAGAAATGAATGAACTTCTAATAGTGTTGCCAGTAAATTTTCACACTTGTATAGCAGTTGGATTGATGATGATAAAAGCGACAATTTAGTTGACAATGATGTTTCACCCTAAGGGTATGTAAAACTGATTAAAATAATGACAACTATAAGGAGATATTGCTGGTAGGAAAAACATTTTTAATTAACTATAATTAAGTATAGTTTTTATAAATGAGAGAATTCCATAATGGTTAATTATTAAACCAGAATTTACATTCTTAGTTATTTTGATTGGCAAATTTAGTATTAATAAATTGTTCCTTAAACCTTCACCTACAGTTTTGCTGGATTGAGAGATGAATACCCAAATGCTCCCTTCTTCCAATCATTTTCATACAGGTGCTCTCTTTCTTACAGTCATTTGACTAATGATAATCTAATGTTACAATTGCCCTTATAATAATCCAAACTTGACTATTTTCATATCATATTGGCTAGAAATATTTTTTTATTTTATTAAAAATTTACATTCAGTTAATGGCCACAAAGTAAAATAATTACTTACCACCTTGGAAGACTGGGTTCATTTCTGGATAATTTTGCATCTTGTAACTAGGCTCAATTCCAGATGATTTTACACCCTTGAATGATTCAGTCTTCCATGTTTCTTTACTATTACTATTAAAATTGCTACCATTATCAGTCATTTTCATCTTATGGTTTTTCACTCTATAAAAATGTAATATCATCATAGGTTGAAAAAATTGTTATAAGTTTATCATAAGTAGAAGAGCACCTGTATATTATTAAGGATTTTTCTATACTATTAGCTGAAATTTTTATATATGAATTACATGAAGAACAGTATTGAAAAATGGAATTTATTTGATTTGATTTGATTTGTGATGGTGCTCATCTGTTTTTGAAATAAATTTGAAACTGATGGATTTTCCATTTATAATATTTATAGTAAGTAAAGTTGCTGAAACTGATATTTTCAAAAACTCAAGTTAATATTAAGAAAAAGCTTGGAAAAGCTTGAATACCTGAGTTTTCTTGATAAATATTATTTATTAAATCATTACACTTGAAAAATCTACTAATCACTATTCAACTTAATTATGGCCTAATGAACAGTTTGTAGGTTTATATTTGTTTTGTGATACAGCCAAACTGCATCAAATACTATGTTCATCAAGAAAATAAAAATGTTGTCCAATAGACACAATGTCTAACATGTAATACTCAATAATAATAAAAAACTTTAAAAGATAATTGATAAAGCCAAACAAAATAACAAGTAACACAATAATTCCATTAAAATGTAAATTTAAAAGGTAATTTGTAAAAATAGTGTAAAAATCCATAATCATATACTAGAAAAACTATGTATAAAACACCACTGTCTAATAAGAAAATAGTGTTTTATTAATTATTAAAATTCTTTCTAAATAAAAAGTGATTAAAAATAGAATGATTAAAAAAGCCATAAATGCATGGCAGTAAAATAAGAATATTCTACTAAAATGTGCTTCAAAGTAATTTTACAATTACAAAAATTGCAGATTAGTTTTCATTTATCAACAGTTGACAAATGAGGGCATTTGACTGGGTCCTAAACAGAGTCTTTCTAGGACTATTTTCTTTTTCATGTTTTTATATAACAGCTTAATAGCAAATACTAGAAAACTGATTTGATATTGTGAAGGGATATAGTTTGCTACAGATCTAGTCTGTTCTGTGTCTGTTGTTAAAATTACAAAAACAGTTACAACACTTAAACAAAAATAAACAATAAGAATTTCATAATCTCTATCTTAATTCATGTGTTTCATAGAATAATTTTCTGAGCTCAATAAGTAATGTTTATTAGTTTAAAATTCTTTTTAAGAGAGAAATTTAAAAAGACTTAAAACACCAAAACTTAAGTTTATTGAAAAAAAAAAAAAAACTAGAGTTTTGATCATCTGTTTATTTGTGAGAAATAATACAGTTATAAGCTCTCAGTTAAAGTGAAAAACAATTATTTATTGCAGAGTACTTTCGGTTTCAATAAACCATCATCAGTGTAAATATTACATCTTTATAACAAAACAAGATGGATAACCATTCCATCTTATTTTGTTATAAAGATGTAATATTTGCACTGATGATGGTTTATTGAAACCGAAAGTACTCTGTAATAAATAATTGTTTTTCACTTTAACTGAGAGCTTATAACTGTGTATTATTTGTGGTTTTAAAAGTGAATTTGGATATATATTTTAGTTACTTGTGAGAAAACTTGAGCTTTTCAGATCAAGTTGATTTGAGCCAGCAGTTTTAAAGTAAGTGTGATTACATGGGCATTGTAAATGGTAAATGATATTTGAGTGAGTTGTTACTAAAGAAATTGTAATCTGTACTCTTAAGAGTTTATCTCTCATTTTCAACCAATGAGAAGCAAGTACAAGGTGTGATCAAAAAATATGGGGACTATCATTATACAAACTTTATTTTTAAACAATACTTTATTTAAATAGGATCTTCAAAATATGCCCCTTCTGCACGTATGCAACGCACAAACCAATTTTGCCAGTCCTTGAAGGCAGCCACATAAGCTTCCGGAAGAAGTGAGTTGAGTGCAATCTGCGAATTCACTTTAATTTCTTCTACAGTATCAAAATGTCTTCCTTTCAACACTTTCTTTATGCGTGGGAAGAGAAAGAAATCAGCCGGTGAAAGATCGGGTGAATAAGGGGGTTGTGGAATGACTGGAAGGGAATTTTGGGCGAGCCACTCCTGAATGAGAAATGCCGTATGTGGTCGAGCATTATCGTGGTGGAGAAACCACGCACCACTTCGCCACAATTCAGGCCTTTTGCGTCTTACGTCTTCCGATAACTCTCTCAAGGTTATTCGACGATTTTCGTCCAACAACTCGATAATTTTCTGCTTTGATTCATCTGTAGTGGATGTCGACAGTCTTCCATGCTGGGGGTCATCTTCTAATGATGATCTGCCTTCCTTAAAACGCTTATGCCACTCAAACACCTTTGATCGAGTCATGGCAGTCTCCCCGAATGCCTGTTGCACCATAGACAGTGTTTCAGTTCCAGTTTTTCCAAGTTTAACGCAAAATTTTATGCATATCCATTGCTCTTTGAGCGCATCCATATTTAAAAATTGCAAACAGTACAAATCGTAACAACACATTACCACTAATAAATTTTTAACGCCTAAACAAAACAATTCGCAATTAGCCGTATTTATAGCTGAGTCATGCATGATGAGTCACCAAACAGCTGAAACGTTTGCGATGCATTGCCTGCCTTCTATTGGATAAGTCCCCGTATTTTTTGATCACATTTTGTATTTATTGAATAGTCTTTTTAATGATAGAAGGATTATAACAAATTTCGTTTTTTTATTTGTTTCAATGTCATTGTTTTTCAGCTATGATCAGACTAACTTTTAGTGTAGGATGTGCATAATTAATTAATTTTTAAGGAAGAGAGATTATTTACCATATTTATCAATATATTAAAAATGGCAAGTTAACAAAGGATTTTTATTTTTTGTCAAAAAAGATGAAGAATATACTACTAAAGCCATCTGTGTAAGTACAAAAACTATATATGCTATAAAGGAAGATCATTCGATATATCAGATAAAAGGAACTATATAAAGGAAGATCATTCGATATATCAGATAAGAAAATACCAAGAATTTCAAATAATAATGATAAATCAATAATTTGTCATCATCTGATGATAAAAATCCTTCATTAACATAAAATTGTTCTTTTCAGAATTATTTTTTTTAATAATAGTTCTTTTGAAGATTATTAAATTTTGTCAAGTGTATTACAACAATACAGTGGGTGATTGGTTAACGAACAGTTCGGATAACGAACACTTTTTCGAAAGATTTTTATGTTCGGATAACAAACACCTCACAGAACAAACTATGGGACCCGCGGACTGACAGAATGACAGGTCAGCCCGATGGCTGTATGGTAAAGCTGTAGCTTAATATTCTGGAGGATCCGGGGGTCCCACTACTCCAATTTTTCAGAAGGGATCTGGGCCCTGCCCATTGAAACCCATCCTTCAATTTTCTGGTTGACCCTATCATGGGTGTTGTCAGCCTGTAATGATGGTGGCTCTATAAGTTGCTGCCGCCAGATAAAAATATTCCATGTAGATATTTCGGCTTAACTAATCTAATGGAATGACAGGCTTAGGCCTTGCGTGTTTATGACTTAACTAACCTAACGGAATGACAGGATTAGGCTTGCGCGTTCGTGGAGTATGGGTAAGGATGGAAGAACAGTAGTTTTTCCTGATTAAAATGAACTTGGAGACAACTTAACTAACCTAACGGAATGACAGGCTTAGACCTTGCGCATTCGTGGACTTATGGAAGGATGGAAGAACAGTAGTTTTCCCGATTAAAATGAACTCGGAGACAATGCAAAAATCAAAGATTTATTAAAGAAGGTAAGAGAGAGATTTTACAATATTTTGATGTCAAAGATTTATTAAAGAAGGTAAGAGAGAGATTTTACAATTTTTTGGAAAAGATTTATTAGAAGGTAAAAGAGAGATTTTACAATATTTTGGTGTTAGAATGGCACCCTAAGTTAGAGAGAGATTTTACAATTTTTTGGTCTTAGAATGGCACCCATACCAGATTGGAGAGATTTTACAATTTTTTGGTCTTAGAATGGCACTCATACCAGGTTAATTTTACAATTTTTTGGTCTTAGAATGGCACCCATACCAGGTTGATTATTAAAACAAATCAAAGATTTATTAAAGAAGGTAAGAGAGAGATTTTAGACTTTTCGATCTTAGAATGGCACCCATACCAGGTTGAGGTCAATAGGCTTGGGGAGATATCTATCACGACAATGTTATTAATCACATCCGATTTTTTGATCTTAGAATGGCACCCATACCAGGTTGAGGTCAATAGGCTTGGGGAGATATCTACCACGACAATGTTATTAATCACATCCGATAAATCCTGAAGGAGAGAGAAAAGTAATCGATATTGGACAGATTCTTTATCAGAAAATAAACATATAGATGAAGATGCAAGACTATATTATTGTTATTACATATAAATAAATGTAGTAAGAAATTATATAAATTTTTATTTAGAAAATAAACATATAAATGAAAATGCAAGATTATGAATGTATATATTATCGAAAATAAACATAATAGATTAAAATGCGAAACTATGTAAGTATATATTATGAATAAACATAATAGATGAAAGTGCAAGACTATGTATGTATATATTATTGCAATAATCATATAAATGAAAATGCAAGATTATGTATGTATATATTATTGTTACTACATATAAATAAATGTAGTAAGAAATTATATAATTTTTTATTTATGTATTTTGGGTGATAAACATAGTAAGAAATTATATATTTTTTATTTATGTTTTTTTGGGTCCAACATAAATAAAAAATTATATAATTTCTTACTGTTTTTTTTTTTGGGTCTTACATATAAATAAACATAAATAAAAAATTATATAATTTTTTATTTATGTCTTTTTTGGGTCTCCACATAATAAGAAATTTATAATTATTTATTTATTTTTTTTGGGTCTCCAAAATGAATTAATCAAATTCCCATAAAAACCTATGGTAAATTGATGATCGGTTAATTTAATCAAATTCCCATAAAAACCTATGGTAAATCAATGATCGGTTAACGAACAATTTGGATAACGAACATTTTCTTGGAATCAAATTCCCATAAAAACCTATGGTAAATCGATGATCAGTTAATGAACATTTCATTAAAACCTATGGTAAATCGATGATCGGTTAACGAACAATTCGGATAACGAATATTGTCTTGGTCGATGATCGGTTAACGAACAATTTGGATAACGAACATTGTCTTGGAATAGATTATGTTCGTTAACTGATCACCCACTGTATTTCATGTGAAAATATTTTATCTACAATATAATACATAAAATCAATGAAAAACATTCAATAAAAGTAACATTACCTAATAAAATAAAATCCAATGATAAAGAATTCAGAAAATAATGAACAGTTAATTTTTAATTAATAATTGTGTGTTTTGTTATATTTTTTTTTTTTTTTTAATAAATTGAAATTCCAGAAAATGTCCAAATAATAATCTTAGATCAATGTAATATTATGGAATTATCTGCAAAATTCTTTGTTTCATATTTCACATTTGATATCACCACCATCTATTAGTAAAATATAGCATTTTTTTTTTTTTTTGATATATTATAATTATAATATATAATCAAAATTTTTGATAAATAATTTATTAAAATTAGTGTGTTTTATTTCTTTGATTGTATAATATCAAATTTCATATAAAATATAGTCTGCCTAATTGTCTATATGGAAATGATTCCATCACAGAAGTCAGAATTAAATGCAGATTTCATTCTTCAAAATTTATGAGAGGGATTTGACTCAATCACCAATTACTATTCTCTATAATTGCATTGACCCCTACTCTTAGAGCCAATTTATGCCATAAGCAAAGAAGGCAAATTCTGGAAGTCAGTTTTCATCCATACATATCATGATGATAAGGAAATTTACTGCTTAGAGTACATTAGCACAATGACAGACTTAATGTGAAACTTTCCATTTCTTTTAGTTAATTTTAAGCAATTTATCTGTTATTTTGTTAACATACATTTTGTCTGTTTTTTTTTTTATAATTATAATCAATATCAATTGCAATATGAATTCAACATTATACAGGCAATTCCTGACTTATATAGATCTATACTTATGTAAAGGTTCCTGACTTAAAACAAAAATATATTGATTGTAGTAGATAAAACTATAATGCAGAGATACAAGCATTTTCCTCCTAATTTCCTAGCCCAAACCCAGACACCACCTTAAAAATTGAAGGTTTAATAATGATGTTTACCATATTGAAGGCTGAATTCCAGCCTTCAACATGGTAAGTAACTGTTTTACTACATAACTTATGTGCTTATTCTTTATTATAATTATTTTTAATATTACATCTTTATGACACAGTATAGTGTACAGGTAGTTCTCGGTTTACAAGTTCCCAGATTTACAAATTTTTTCAAATATAAAGTGTCAAAAAAATAGTAATATATCTTGATTTTTGCTGGTTATTATTGTATTTTTAGATGAAAATGAACATATAGAAGATAATACAGATTTACAGTTTAAACCTGTTATTCCTCTTCCTGAGATTATTGAAGTGAAAACTGGAGAAGAAGATGAAATCCCTGTTTTCTTACATCGTGCTAAACTTTATCGATATGATTCAACTACAAAACAATGGAAAGAACGGGGTATTGGTGATTTTAAAATTCTTAAACATAAAGAAAAATGTAAGTATCAAAAAATTTATATAATTATAAATGCATAGCTAATAAAATATTCAAATCTATTCTTGTATTGTGTTTGTGTGTTTGTCTATATTAGAGGAGAGCAAAGCAGAGCACTTCTTGCCGAATAGTATAACTCACAATTTAATTTCAGAGAAAAAGAAATAAAATATTCAAAATCAAGGAATGATTTTATATTTCTCATGAAATTATTCTCTAATAATTTTTATGGTATTACTATTAATTTGATAAATACTTTTATATTAGATTATAATTAAAGTTGCAGCTTTCAGTTCTATCACAGTATTTAGTTTGTTGTTTGGATTAGATTCCAAAATAGCAAACAAACTTGTACAATAACAATATCATTTGAAAACTCTATGCATAATTCATAGCACTTTTGACAAATATAGATATTTTTTATAATGTAGCTTAAGTTTTAGAAAGGTTGTTCACTCTTTGTGTATATTCATAAATATAAACATTTGTTATTTAATAATGAAATGTATTACTGGAGATTAATACTTAAAAGCAAATTGGTGAATTTATAGCAGTTTGTTTTTTTTTAAGTATATTTATAATAAATATGTATAGCCAAAAATTGTATCATTATGATTCAAATCTTATTTTATTTGAAATGATCATTAATAATAAATAAATTACAGTAGGATCTCAATAATTCCACTTTTTATTTTTTCATATGTGATAATTCATCATAAATGAAAAAATTATTTGCTACAGTAAATTTAGAATGTTTCTTGAAACAATGATTCATCAGTTTTTGCTTCTGTTCCTTATTAATTAGTGATTTGCCTGGAAAATTTGTTCATTTTTTTTTAAATGAAATTCATATTTCATCAGTACAAGTCCTTGATATTTATGGCATTATTTGAATACACTGAAATATTAATCCCTGATTTTCAATAAGAATTCATTCAGAATTTTCAATTGTAATGTTTTTAACATTTCAATTGAACATTTCACAAAATATTCTTGAAACACAACAGCTAACTGAACAAGCATTGGTAGGCATAATGGCCATAATTATTCCATTGCCATACTATTGATGTTGTCTTTTATAGTATAAATTTTTATTATAAATTAATTATTGTAAGTGCAGATTGCTGTAAGTAGAAACTGCTGTATTGCAATTTTATACAATATCGCAATAATTGATGTGATATGAATAAAATAAATATACTGGCCTATTAGAAGCAAAATAAGCTTTTAAAATTATAAAACTGTAGCTATATTTATTTAATTGTTAAAGAAGGATATGCTTTGAGACATCAATTCATGAAACCTTTCTGAGACATGAACATCTTGTCTCCAACATCTTCGAAGCTTTTAAAATTATAAAACTGTAGCTATATTTATTTAATTGTTAAAGAAGGATATGCCTTGAGACATCAATTCATGAAACTTTCTGAGACATGAACATCTTGTCTCCAACATCTACAGTACTGAGAAGGTTTATGGTATTATGGCATTCTCCACAATATCTATCTTTGTGGTTTGCATGGAAATCTGCTGATTTTTATCAGGAACTTTTTACATCACATTCCTTCTAGGTCTCCATCAGTTATGTTTTATCAGCTCCCCATTTACAAGAGGAAGGCATACTTCATGAGGCCTTGTTCTAATAAATCTCAACAACTCAACCAATTGTTATATGAAACACATCAATAATTGATTTCTTTTCATGTTTTCTTCAGCATCTTGTCAATCATCATTACTAAACACTTCAAAGTTTCAGTATCAAGAACTGATATCAAATATATTTGTCTTTAATAAATTCCTATAAAAAGTTAATAGGGGTAATGTCTGGTGAATGGTGACCATGGTGTTGGACATCCTTCTCATTCCATTGATTTGGAAACATTTTATCCAAAAACTGATGAACATTTAATACCCCAATATCATAGTCCACCATCTTGTTGCAAAACTGTCCATGGCTGAAAATCTTCTGAAGTGCAGCATTACTTTCATAGACATCATTTTCATACTGGCAATTGCAGTTATAACTAGATTGCCCCTAGATTATGCAACCATACAGTAAAAAATACTAAGTCTATATGATGCTATAAACTGCATGTTTCTATCTAACATAGTTTTTAAGTTGTGATATTTTTAATCAGGGAAAGACTTTATGTTCATCTTATATATTATATGCAATGATACAAAATAACAATCTATTTCATATACTTTCAGTATAAAAAATTCATTCTAATGATTTTCTTAGATCAAATAAATCTGGATAACATTGACATATACTATGAGATGCCTTGTCTTATTTTCCTGTCATATAAGATTTTCTTTTGTTTATGTAAAATAATACTGTGGCTATTTTTCAAATTCCTATGCTTGACATAATTTTGGAATACAATCTGTGGATTGAATTGTTTATATAAAAAGCAAGTCATGTATAATTTTGTTTTTGATAATTTTTATTTCTGATAATTTTCATTGTATTTCCAGCAGAATTATTTTTGGAGTTTCTAAGTTAATAATAATGCACAATAAAATAAAAAGATTTGGTTGAAATTCTATTGACAATACTCAAAATTTCAAATTATCATTTGAAAAAATTTGAATCAAAACTTTCAATTTGCAGTGTCTACAATATCATGTTTATTATTATTATATCATTTCTAAATACAGTAGGTTTTTAATGTCCAGATTAAGATTCTTGAAAATCATGACATTAACTGAAATCAAAAACTCCATAAACCTAATTTATAAATTTGGGTTACATTCCTAGAGTGCTTTCTTTTTGGTACTAAAAGAGATACTGTTTGATAATTTTTGTTATATAATCATTACTGTATTATTCAATAATGGAATGAAATAAATAAAAAAATCATAATTTAATTTAAACTTTAATTGGAAAATATTACATAGCAGTTAGATACTCTGTTGCAAAAAATAGAGTGAGAATTGTGAAAACTCTTACACAAACACTTTTCAGCTATATATATAAATGATTAAAATTTCATTACCAATGAATGCACAGGACATTTTGAGAGTGCATATGAGAAATGTGAATCTGAGTCCAATATAAGGAATGAGATTCATAAGAATGAATATATCTGACCAATTTTATTGTTTTATTATGTTAAACAATCTATGAAAATGCCTCTACAACATATCCATCAACATTATCACCATTCCTGAACAACTGAGGGAATATGAGATGCTGCTTCATGTGTCTACAGCAAACTTGTGATAAACCTGCATGGTTTTTTTTTTTGCAAAAGAGTGTGTGTCATGATTTATGGAAAAGAAAATTATTTTCTAATAAAAGACATCTTAGAATTCACAGATACTATGTTGAGTGATTAGTTTTTCTTAATGTTAATTCTTAATCATTTGCTAATAATGGTGTTATTCCAGATCCTATTATAGTAGAGCATCGATTATCTGAACTAATTGGAACCAAGGGTAGTTCAGATAAACGATTTTTCGGATAATCGATCTGATAGAAAAATAAGAAAACCCACAATAAAAAAAAAACAAATTTCTTCAAATACATATGTTTTATTGTTTACATAAGTTATTCTGCCTCATTTGTTTAATTAACATCCTAACCTAACATAACTATTTTGAAAAGTAATCACTTAATTTTTTTTGAACCAGTTTTTGTCCTCTTTTCTTCACAGCCAAATCATGCATCCTTTTTAAGATAAGTTGCTGACTCGGGGTACATTCTTCTTGTCGTTCATACCAAAATATTACTGTTTCCAATGCAGTAAAAGTCTCTTCATTGCTTAGCCCACTTCATTCAGATAAGCAATGTTCCGGTTAATCGACATTTGGATAATTGATGCTCTACTGTATATGTTGCCTACACTGATGAAACTCAATCAAATTGTAGAAGAAGGGGATAGACAAGCCCATATTTCTCATTTAAATTTTTTGAGTGGTAGGATCCTAATTCAATCCCAAGTCCTCTGGTTAGAAAGTTGAAGTATTTCCATGTAGCAAATTGACAAATTATCCTATTACAACATAGTTTAACATAATGTTCGTAGATGATAATGAATATTCAAATTAGAGCTCGTATAAAATATGGTTACCTATTTTTCTACTACTACTATTATATGTAAGAGCAAGAACTTATTTTCCCTCTTATGTAAGAAAATATGATTGTATTCCATTCCTCTGCCTTAAATGTTTAGTGCAGTCTCATTGAACTTCTATTAAAAAATTTAATTTTTTAAATAGTTAATTTAGTTTTTGTTGGCAACATAAGAAAATAACAATAAGTGAGGTGACATTAAACAAGGACTTATTATATCAGTAACTACTTGTTATTATATAGATCAGTGATGGGCAAAAGCTGGCCCAAGGGCCGGATTTGGCCTATGAAGGCATCTTGTATAGCCCCTGCATAAACTAGAACACATTACAGTTTCAAGGACACATTTGTAAAATTCTAGTCAAAAAGAAAATTAAAATAATGTATACTTTATACAGTGTACATGTACACTAGCCAGATTACTCCAAATTTTGATGATATAATTAACCATGAACATAATAAATTTCACTATTCACATAAGTTGTAAATTTGTTTTTACAAAATTAATTACGTAGCTACCTAATATTTTGTAATATTCTGATGTAATAGGTTGTTAGCAATTAATCAATTTAATAGAATACTTATGTTTTTAAAGAAAATTGTCTGGATACATTAATTCATAGAACAAATTATTTTCTAATGTTTCTAATGAAAAAAAAAATACTTTTTATGGATGCTTTTGAACTCTTTGCATGCAAATAAAAACTAAAAAAGTAACACAAGAAAAGTATATTTTTAAAATAATATTGATACACAACTATATTCTTTGTGTAAGTATCACAAAAGTGGCTACACACGTTAGTGAGATTGTCAAGAACATGTACAGATAAATTGGCACAACCATTATTCTTGTCCCATGTGATTGTGAGAGGAATATGTTTTTGCAAGAATCAATCTTGCTTGAATATGAGTAGTCATTTTAAATCAAAGTAATTTTTATTAATTATTAATGCTTACATAATATTATCATTAATAATTTCATTACAATAATTAATAATTACATAATTATGGCACCAAAAGTATCTAAGGGTTAAATTCACCCTTGGATACTTTTCAATTTTTATGTGGCCCACTTCACCCTGAAGATTGCTTATCCAGCCAGCAGCTCATCCCCAGTATAGATGTTTCTAAAGTTACAAACCTTGATTTATATAAAATAACCTTTTTATTTTTCAATTTTAGAAAAATTCAAAAATTTTATGATAATTTTAATAATTATGATATTGAAATAATTTCGTAACAATTGTATCTTAAAACAAATTAGTATGTTACCACAATATTTCTAAACAGCAGACCAAAAATCTTCATATTATAATCAGAAATTTATATTCAGATCATCAAAATAAAATGTTATTAATTGCACCAGTTATTAATTAGCACTCAGTTAATCTTTTATATAATACAATATGTACAATAGATTAAGGTCTCTCTAGATTCATTATAAGAATATAAAGTCAATTCTCGTTATTCATGGTAGTTATGTTTTGTAAATTCTTTGTGAATACTGAACTATTATGCCTATAGGAAATATAGAGTTAGGTTCCTGAGAACCTTTCTTCCCAATATTTTCATCCTTGTTTTATGAGTGATTTTCTGTTTAACAACACCTTATTTAATGTGTATTACAGTATTTATAAATAATTACAGTAATGTTTTATTTAATTTTTTTTAAATACTATGTAGTAAATAAAATCTTATTTTTGATGAATAGTTGTGCAAGATGTCTGATGTGGCAATTGATATAATGTGTTTCTGAACTGCGTTGAAAAAACTGCGGGTCAGCTTTATCTGCATTATGTTTTCTTCTTCACTTGTTTAATATGGAGGATATAGCAGGAGCTTTTTCCTCTGATGATGGTCTGCATTGCTTTTTGCTTCTTGCTTCAGATCTTTTAAAATCATGGCACAAGGAGCAAATGTGCAGGAAATTAGGTGCATAAATTTGAGACTGCATTCAAGCATAGGGTCATATTTTTCCATGTCAAAGAAAATTTTGAATAATGAAGTTAATTGCCAACTGAAAATTTGAATTTATAACTAAACATTTCAATAAAACTAGCCAAATTATATTATTTTCATAATATTGTAATTCAATTTTTTTATAAAAAATTGGATAATTTATTTTATAATTAGATAGTGATATAAAAATATTGTAATTAAGTCATAATTTTACTCATTTGTAATTTCATAATTCTGTAGATCTAGCTTTTTATAATAAAGTTCTGAGATTTTGGGAAACCATAATGGCAATTATATTTGTGTCCTGAACATGTATATCAAAGTTTCATTAAAATTTATTAAAGCAATAGTTACTTCATGCTTCTTTTTATCTTACTGTTTGTAAATTTCATGTTATTTAGAAAAATTAATCCACATGAATTATATCTTTCAGGTAAATTTAGACTTATTCTAAGACGTGAGCAGGTACACAAAATTGCTTGCAATCATTACATAAATCCTAATTTAGAGATGAATCCATTATCTACAAGCAATAATGCTCTATGTTGGAAGACTATAGATTATGCAGATGGTCAACCCAAGAAAGAATTTTTTGCAATTAGATTCAAAGTAAGTTCAAAATCTTATTGATCCATGTTAAATTGTTGAATAAAATAAGGTGGTTAAGTAAGATTTTAAAAAATTCTTATTAGTCATACCTCGACTTAAGTTGTTTCGATTTATGTCAGATTTTTTGTTAATAGGAAAAAAAAAGTTTGCTAAAGGCTGGATTTCACAGGCATAAAATGAGATATAAATATATCAGTGTATCGATGCTTAAGATGTCACTTGTGTAATATGGCTAGGCACTGCATCTTTACACCAAAATTCACTCTTGTACAAATTTTCTATGTTGCATACAAGAATACGTTGAACATTTGTCCAATCAAGATATGAGCTGGTTGTTGAAACTTTGTTGTTCTCTGAAATGATATGTCATGCATTCATATTGTTCTTTTAGATTTTGAATTTTGCAATTGCAAAACCATGACATTCAATAATTTTATGAATGAAGCCATTGATAAATAAAGTAGTTCTTGAGTTTGGCTATCCATATTGATTCAGATAGTTTCAAATTATGTCATCATAATTGGTCAATAGCTAAGCAATGTCATTTATTTATGTCATGTCATACGCTTCATTTGAACATTGGTACGCTCAACATTTCATGTGCGACACATTTATGTCAGCATATTGACGCCACATTTATACCTATGAGACTCAAATTTAATGTCAGTTTATGCAACTGTACATTATATTATTCAGTGAATCACCTAAAAATCAATAAAAATGGCAAATTCACATAAAAATGAATAAAATGATAATTAAAATATCCAAAATAATTTATAGAATTATTAAAAATGTTATTAATGACATTATGGGGTTATTTATAGAGGGTCTAGGTCATTTTTTTAAAGAATTTATTCGACTTGTGGTTAAATCGTATCTTGGAATGAATTAACAACATAAGATGAGGTATGACTATATATAAATCTGAAATGAAAATCAATCATACATAGATTCATAGATTTTTCTCATTTAAGTAAATTTCAAATTAATTTCCAAATTTAAATCTATAAAAATTTTGACACACAAAAAATAAACTTTCTTATATAATAAGTTCTTATTAATTTCAGTTCATAGCTACTGGCAATCTTTATAGATTTAATAATTTGTACTTTTCTTATACTACATCTTTAGAGATATATGGGAGGGCTATAATTAAAGGGGAAGTGTTTAGACCCCAATAGCCAAGAATCTGTTGGGCCAAACTTAGCCAAATTTGGTGTGCATATTTTCCAGACTTTGAGAATTTGATTTTGATAAAGAAAATAAATAGTTTCAAAATGCACCACCAGGGGGAAATGCCACTGTATGCAGAACTAATATGCAAATTCATACAAATGCTAAATTATGCAAATTTCAGTCAACTGATGGCATCAAATTCATAGATATAAAAGCCTGTACAGGAGTGGCATGGATCTGATATGACCTATTTGACATTGATGTGATTGTTATTTTTTGCAATGCTCTACATTATTATGCTTTGCTCATAAAGCTTTATCATCAAAATACAGTCAAACCCTGATAAGACGTCACCATCCATTCTGCTAGATTTTGGCAGCTAATCGGGATTGGCGGTTTATTAAAAACATGTTTAGTGTGGAAATGAAAATGAACTCCGAATTTATTAAATTTAATAAAATACAGTACAAATGTACTGTATTTATTAAATTTAATAATATATTTAATTAATATATTTGGCATCCAAACTTAACATTTCTAAAAGCTATATACTTTATAATATAGTATACATATCGTATATATGTACAGTACTATAAAGAAAACATGTCCGTTTGGTGTTCTGATCCTCTATTTTGAGTTCTCTGTAAAGTGCAATTACAGGTAGGCCTCAATTAGTGTGAATAATGGGTCCCACAAATTTCTCGCACTATTCGAAGTATTAACTATATGTAAAATATGGTAATTGGTTCTTGCTTTGTGAGATTCCGGCCATTAGCCAACTTAATGATGAATAACCACAATACTAACTGTTTAAGAAATATTTTCATATTTTATATCGTTGTTCATCATCTAAATTAATAACTTACCAGGAAGTGCTTCTCATACCATCAAAAGTGTTCTTCCTTTTATCCATTTCGATACTTTTTAAAAGAGAAAATTCTGTACTATACTGTATGTATATGGTAACGAAGCTGAATAATAGTAATGTTAAAGAACTAACGACAAAAAAAACCCATCTTTCTGATATTTTACCCCTTCAAAGCCAAGTGACTGTTCTTGGACTGTTCTTCGTCAGAAGAAAATTCTGTACTATACTGTATGTATATGATAACGAAGCTGAATAATAGTAATGTTAAAGAACTAACGACAAAAAAAACCCATCTTTCTGATATTTTACCCCTTCAAAGCCAAGTGACTGTTCTTGGACTGTTCTTCGTCAGAATTTACTAACCGAAAATTAACATTAATTTATTAATTGACATCATAAAAGGGGACGGACCTTTGTTAGTAAGACTGGTTTATGCTTACAACTCACATTAATTGAATATTTGCTTGCACTAAGTGAAAAACGGTATCATTTTTATAAGTTGCACTAATTGAATATCGCATTATTCGAACTCGCACTAATTGAGGCCCACCTGTACATAGCTTATTGTACAATATCCTTATTTGCTCAGTATGCAATAAACAATGGAAAAGATCTGGTTCTTACAATCTTAAATTTTCTACAACCTAGATGTGAACCAGGCTTTAAAGAGACACATGATTAACCATTAACTCCATCTCTCCCACTCGTTGGTTACAAATGAATCCAGAGCATTTTTAATACTGTATATAGAGTACTGATGAACTTTGGGATGTAAGTCACCTTACGCCCCTGGCAGATTAACCAGGACAAATACAATACCAAATGGAATATTTGTTCAGATATTTTTATTGGCGGATGGAGTCTAATCAGGGTTTGCCTATTCCATTAACTTAGGGAAAATCCATTCCACCAAATTTCTTGGTGGTCAGCGGCGGTGGCAGCTTAACAAGGGGCTTCTTATTGGGGTTTGACTGTAACAGTAATGCTTCTGTTGTACTTTGGTTATTCCAGATAGCAAAGGGCTTACAGAAAGGCCCCACAACTATTACCAATCTGTGAAAAATGATTTCATGCTTCAAAAAACCAGAAATTTTACATATGCAACCAGGATGAGGACACAAACTGATATCAAATGAAGAACTTGAACATATTGCAACTGACATAGCTGATCTGTAGTAGAAGCTACAGATGTAGCAGTGCTCAGGCAATATCTAGGCAACTGAAAATGCCATATTCAACTGTATGGAAAAGTTTGTACAAAGTGCTGAAGTTTTTCCCTTACAAGATGACCCAAGTCCAACAACTGCTTCCAAATGAAAGTTTCTTGCACTTTTCTCATCTGTTCTTAGTTCAGATGGCAGTAGATGATACATGGCTTTGGAACATCCTATGGAGCGATGAGGCCCATTTTTATCTCAATGACTCTGTCAGTGTACACAATTGTTGGATTTTAACTGCTGAAAATCCTTATGCATTTGAGCAAATTCACTTGCATCCACTGTAAATCAGTGTGGTGTGGCTTCATTGCCTCATTCATAATTGGTCCATATTTTTTGAAGGATCCAGACCAACAGGATCAGTGATTCTGTCACTGCAGGGAGATATTGACAAATGCTGTTTGATTTTGTTATTCCACAACTCCAACAGTGTGGATGTCTCGACATGACTGTGTTTTTGCAGGGTGAAACACAACCTCACATAGAATTGACAGTGCAGTAAGCCCTACAACAGTATTTCAACAAAGTTTGAATAATTAGTCAAACATTCCATACCAAGTGGCTAGTCTGTTTGCTTGATCTCATTCCATATATTTTCGTTGTAGTGGTATTTAAAAAACTTGATTTTGATACATGGACAATTTAGCAACTTTGAAGGACTGAATAACACTTCATGTGAGACAAATCTGTGGAGATTTGCTGTGTTCCACAGTGGAAAATACAGTTTTTGGAAAATGTAAGGTCAACATATTGAACTGTATTTGCAATTCAGTTAGAATAAAAACTATTGACAATTGTGTCCTTTTGTTTTCTTTTCAACTCTGCATACAGTGGCATTTTACTCTTGGTGGCAAATTTTGGAATTATATATTTTCTTTATTGAAATTGAATTCCCATAGTCTGAAAGGTATGTACACTGAGTTTGGCCCAACAGATTCTTGGCTATTGGGCTCTAAACACTCCTTTTTAATAATGGCCATCCTGTAGAACTACTACTATAAATTTTCAAAATTTTTTTATTGTTTAAAATACAGATATTCCTTTACTTAAGATCATTCAACTTCTGATAATCTGATCTTATGATTGCTCTTATGATATTCAAAACTTGGCTAAAAAATATTTTTTATAATTAAAAATTTATAATTTTTTTATTCATAAATTTTTTCTTTCACAATTCTCTGCTGAAGAATAAATTTATTATTTTATCCAAGAATGGAACATTTGGAACACAAAATACTCAATTGTTGCCAATTAACTCAATTTCAAATTGAAAATAGACTGCATATTGTCCCCTCTCACAGCAAACTAGCAAAATTGCATTTATGACTAATTTTAGCAAAGTATTTCCCAGTGATTCATTTTGTGTGTGTATTGTGTGTCCCTAGTATGGATTTACAAAAATTAATGAAAATGTTTTGTGTTGTAGGAGTGTAATTTTCTAAATGTGTTAAGTAAAAACTGCATTGTATAAGTACCATGTTATATGAGGGTTTCCACAATTTTCAAATCATGTTAGAGCAAAACCATGTTATAGGAAGGATATCTGTACTTATACCATAATATGATTTTTATATTTTTCATAAAAAGCAATTCTTTAAATTATTAAATAAAATAAATATATAATTATCATATTTCCTTTATTCTAAGTTTAAGGTTTTACTCACGTTTTAATGCTTTTGAAATTATGATGCATCATCTTACCATTAATATCAAAATAAATCTTTTCATTGTCTAATTTGAAAAAACAAATCATTGCTATGTTGATTGGAGATAATGGGATTTGTCCATAACCTAGTATTGTTCAAATAAATTAAAAGATTTTTAAAAGTGATATCAATTTGAAATGCATAAAAGAAATTTTACTATAATTAATGGAACAAAAATGCAGTGTACAATGATTGTCAATGAAAATCAAATTTAGTGTTTCAGGTAAATGTATATTAATCATTGATATTTTCTTATTTATCAAAATTATCAGTAACAGCACAAACTCAATTGAAAATATGAAGATCACCATGATATGTTTGACCAAAAATTGTAGTTAGTCTTGGCTCTTAAGATAAATTTTTAGTTTGGGAAATTAGTCAGAAAATAAAGTTCAATTATTAAATAATAAATAGTGCCACTTTAGTCTAAATTTTTAAATAAATAAATAAATATTAATCCATTAGATGTTTGTGCCATGACATAAATTAATAAAAATAATTATTAATTGCAGTTTAATTCCAAAATAATTGATTTAGAATATTTGATTAATATTCCCTAGTAGTGTTGAATTATGACAAACAACTTGAACTTTTAAATGTTATAATCTAATATGTTTCATTAAAATGTTTATACTACATGCTTGGAAAAACATTAAAAATTATGAAAATATTTTATGTAAAGTCAAATTTATGAAAGTCAGATATACATAAACTGAGGTGTACTTATATTTATAGATTTACTAAGTTCATCTATAACAATCCTGTATTTCATTTATTATTTTATTATTGTTCTCTTGAAAAAATAAAATAAATATTAATTATTTATTTTATTTTTTCAAAATTTTAATTATAAGAATTTTTTTTATGTTAAATGTCAAGAATCAAGGAAAATTTAATATGGAATTTACATTTTAGGGTCATGAAACATTGATACAATTTAGAGAAAAATTTGAAGAATGTAAAAGAATTTTAGGAATGGAAGAACAAAACACCTGTAACGAATCAGGTAATATTTTCAAGTTTAATTAAGAGGATTATAAATTTATGATGAAATCATTTAAAGTATTTTTTATTCTGTTGATTTCTTGTTAAATAAAATATAAAAAAATTTATTTTTGCATAAAGGTAAGAATTTTTGCTGTTACTAATTATATTTAAAATCAAATAATTTAATTTTTTATATATTAGGGAATTCATTTCATAAATTCCTGCTACTTATTGTACTTTATTCTTTTTCAGTACTTACTCTACCTCAAATGATTTATTTCAATGAAAATCTACACATTCTCAGAATAATTGTTAGGCTTTTCTTAATCACTTTTGATACGGTTTTCTTTGCTTTGAAAGTTAGATATGGTTAGGTTATCTGGTGGCGGCCACTTGTAGAGCCCATCACAGGCTGGCCAACACCCGTGATGGGATCAACTGGATGGTTGAAGGATAGGTTCACGGCCGGGCCCGGACCCCTCCTGAAAAACTGGAGGTGTGTGACCCGGATCCTCCAGGGTGATAAGCCAAAGCTTTACCACGCGGCCATCCGGCCAACCTTTGAAAGTTAGAAAATAAACTAATTAATTCTGCTTTTCTAATTTCTGTATTATAAGGAATTTTAGTATAATTCATATGGAAATGTGAAATTATTGTTTCTAAAACACATTAATTTCTATTACACTAGGTAATGTGTGTTTTGTACTGACTTACGCAGTTAAATCATCCAATTACTCATAAGTCAATTGTGTAAGTCCAACAATGCTTAAATTCAATATATGTGGATGGGAACATTGGCAAATGAAAATGACCAAATGAAAATTATGAACATATTTTAAGAATTGATAAAACAATTTAAGGCCATAAGTGATATTTTTACAAACAAGTAAATTGTTTAATCAACATAAAACCAGAGCACTTTTTAATAGGAAAATGAAAGTTTATTAAATTGTTAATTTCATATATAGAAAAATTCTTTTGACCTTAATAGGCCATCCTCAGTTCATCACAAAAATGTATAGAACAGGGGAGTTCAACCTTTTGGCTTCCTTGGGCCATATTTGAAGAAATAAATTGTTTCAGGCCACACACAAAATATACTAATTCTAACAATAGTTATTAAGCAAAAAAGTTAATAAATAATATACAATATATATAATATTCACCATGACAAATAAGAAAATGTAGTAACATAATAATCTTTTATTTTTTTTTGTTCAGAAATTTTTTTAAAATTATTGAGCAGATGAAGAAGTTTTAATCATTGAAATAAGAACTATTTTAGAAAATAGGAAATAGGAAATGTAGAATAGGTATTTAAATAATAATAACTTCATTAACTTCATTATTTTTTTATACATTTTTAGCACTAACATGAAACAAATTTCTTTTTCTTTATTAATGGGATATTTGATGATATTACAGCAAATAACACATAAAACTTGTTTTCATAAGTAAGAGTCTTCTTGTAGTTAAACTTAAAAAAAAAACAAGTTCATTAATGTGTCTAACTTTGTTACTGTGTAGTATGAATACAGTAAAACCTGTCTAACAAGGGGAAGCCACAACCTCCGTCCAACCGATTTCAATCGGCTTTAAGATACAGGTTGGGGCCATCGGAAAGTAACTCGTGTAAAAGGGTTTAGGTCAATACGCCTTCGTTTTTAAAAAAATCGAAGTCAAATGCCATCACGCTGGATCGCGCCACTTATATACCTAAAAAATTGTAATTATTCTGACCAAAGCAGTGGCATAACAGTTAAGGTGGTTTCCTTCGGAACTAAATGTTGTGAGTTCGCGTCTCCCTTGCTTACGTTTTTTTTTCAAGTGGATTAAAATATTAGTAACTGTAAAACTTCAAGTAAAATCACATCTTTTTTGTCATACTTACGTTTGACAAAATCAATCTTCAATTATTGTTCAATCTGTTTCTCGCTTTATCCCACTCACGCTCTAATTGTTGTAATTCGCAGTGCATCGGATGATATGTAATATACAATATAATGTTAGATGTTTCCGAAAGTTTCTTTCACGATCTGCACGCAGCTACTTTTATAACTTTCTTTTTTTTTTACAATTTTACATTGTGAACAAAATATATTCTACGATAGTTACATGACAAATGAAGAGAATTACAAAAATATCTAATTGTAAGACATAAGTTGCATGTTTATGTAAATATTAATCTCACTGCTCACTGGCAAGTAAGTTGGGAATCGTTGAGCATGGTAGAAGTAAATTTCCAAGCTGTAATATTAGTAGAATACTACTAGTTTTGCAAACAATCAAGTAATTTCAAGTGAATTACAGTTATTATTATATGTGCCATGCATTTCCGTAAAGTGTATGAATATAGCTCTGGTGGCTATATCAATGCAATCGTGGATGAGGAACAGCCTTCGACAAAAGTGTGTACAGATTCTCATGAGCTTGCCACAGAAGAGAGAAAAATAGAATTGACCGATGCTGTGCATTTTTTCGTCAACTCATTGAAAGAAAGGGGTATTATGTATTCGAAAGCAAGCAGCTGTATTTCCATGCATTCAAAACTGATTGGCGAGAGTATTTTGCAACGATTTTGGGAAATGCAAGATGAAATGATGTTTGCTGATGAACAAGAGCTGTTACACGAAGAAGAGGAAGATGCCGAAATAAATGTACTTGTTTTGGACATGAAAATACTGTCATCGCAATCAAGTCGAACGAGAGCTGTTACACGAAGAAGAGGAAGATGCCGAAATAGATGTACTTGTTTTGGACATGAAAATACTGTTATCGCAATCAAGTTCTACATCACAGTCTGACAATAATTATGAGCTGCCAAATAAAAAATTAACTTGTGCAGGTATACCTATTTGATGTTAAAATAAAGGCGGTAACTTTGGCGAAAGAACATCCAAAATGGAATCTCCGATCACTGCAAAAAAGAGGAGCCACGTGTGCCCTGAAACGCAAGAAAGACTTAGCACAGTGGGAGAAAGACATCGAAAAAGGAGGAACAAATTGGGATAAGTATGCTACCATAGATAAATGGACGTTCGATCGATTTATTGAAGCTAGACGACGTAAAGAACATGTGACAACCAGAATACTCCAACAATGGGCTGCAAGTGCAGCACTTCAGTATACAACTGATACTGACTTTAAATTCAGCGAATCATTGTCGTGGGTGAAAAAATTTAAACAAAAGCATAGAATCCGGCAACATCACGTCACAATTAAGGACATATCAACGTTCGAAGATACAATGGAAGCAGCAGATCTCTTCCAGAAACAGACGGCACCTCTTATCAGTGCATTTGATCCTAATTACGTGATCAACACCGATCAAACAAGTTGCGAATATTGAATGAATATTTGACGTACTTTATCCTACAGGGGAGGAAAAAAACGCTTCTTGCAGTCGGTAGTATTAATAAAGTAACGCGTTCATACACGGCCCAATATTCGATAACGGCTTCTGGCAAATTGTTGCCAAAGGTTTTTTTGTGTTTACAGGAAACTACCGGCAAATTTGGTCCTAGAGTGACGGAAGAAGTAAATCGTCTCACAGACATGTATAAAAACTTGTATGTTACATGTTCAAAATCTGGGAAATTAACAACCGATATTTACAAGTTGTATCTTCAGCATGTTTTGAAACCCTATGTAGATGATAACAAAGGTATTTACTTAAACATGCTTCTCTTTCCATCATTGTACATATTTGCAAAAGTTTTTTGTAATATGTATGCAACTGAAATGATCAGAAAATTCTTCTAACACAGCCAATTTATTTGTAGCATTAGCAAAATTTTATATTTTTTCTGTTTCTGGAAAGTCTCTTCCCAATCCTTTTTCATGATGTCTTCTTCATTTATAGAATTTTCTTCTCTTCTTGACTGGATCAAATTACTCATAGTTTGATAACCTGCACCTATTAAAAAGTTTTTATCAATATTGACATAATCTTCAGCATTTACCTGCATATTAATGTCTTCAAGCTGTCTTATAAATATCTGAATTCCATCAAGGTGCGATACTTCAGAAAATTCTTCCATTCCTTGTACAGGTTGACTAATGGTTTCAGAATCAAAACCACTTTTTCCTTTATAAGATGGAAAAAATTATTTACCATCTTATACAGGTGTTTCTTTATTCAGTAAAATTTTAAAATGCTTTGTTTCCATGTTAGACAGTTTCCACATTATACAGATATTTTCTTTGATATTTTTTATGGAAATAGTTCAAGAATAAAAATATTTTCCATGTTAAACAAGTTTCCAGCTTGTACAGTGTCCCACTTAGATAGGTTTTAAGGTATATGTATTTGTGTCTTCAGTCCAAGGCCATATATTGATCAAGTTTCCAGCATTAATGGTCATTGATTAAGTAATATTTAGTAATGTATTTTTATTAAATGATTGAATTATATTTTACTTGATTCAGTGTAGTCACATGATTTATTACTATTGTTACAGCTTACTTTTCATATAAGTCTTATTTGTAATTCTATATTAAAAAGGGAGTTTTTTCTTGCATGCTCAAAACAGTATTAACTAGCATATATTTATAGTCTATGGTTTATGGTGTAATTTCATAGTATGATTTGTATCACAAGGTATCCATTTCACATATTTCAATGATATTAATGCAATAAGTACTGATCTTTATTATCCTAAGACTATAAATTGAAATTAGGATAGAATAATAAAAATTATAATTAATAATTATATTAATTCAATTCTATAAGTAGTTAAAACTTCAAACCTCATTAATTATTCTATAAATTTAAATAAATTATTCAGTTATCTTTATTTAAATGGCTTTTTTATTACAGTATTATAAATTATTTTATATTAATACAAATAGTCCTTGATTTATGATAGGATTCATTTCTAATCCTAAGATCATAACTCAGAATGAGAGAGAGTCTGAAATGTCTTGAATTTATGGATTTCCTTCTATCAATATTTATTATGGGATTATACATTTATTACAATAAACTTAAATATAAGACTTCAAGAACCAGACATAAAAAAAGATAATTTTTGAGTATCAGACTACTGTATATGGACTTGTGTGCATTTTAATTGCATTGGCCAATCACAGAACTAATATCACCATCTTAATTTGAGGACTATCTGTAAAATTATTACTGAAATTTTACTACTACTGACTTATGAAATTTTTCATTTTTAATTTAAAATTATAATAACTGATAAAATTTTTCAGCTCAAATTGATAAAAAGGAAGAAGAAGATACTTGTTGTACAATGAATAAATCTGTATTAGAGGATATTATATCACAAAGAACTTCAACTGTTTCTGTTAATGAGATTGGTGGTGATGAAAATAAAGATGGAAATGATGATGATAATGATGATGATTTGATAATGTTTGAGAAAAGAGTAACCTTTTCTGTATTTGACAGTGAAACTAAAGAATATAAGGTAAAGGTAATTTTTATATTATTTTTTCAAATAAATACTGTATTTATTCTATTATAAGTTTAACTTTTTTAATATACACACAAAAAGAAAAGAAAAATTAAGATTTTAAAAGATTTAATAATTAATTCATATTTAACCCGTTGAATACTGGCAGTTTTTTAAATTAAACTTAATTAATATGCAAAAACAATTAAAATTGTGAAATCTCACTTAATTTTTGTTAAAATATTTTGAAATTTTTAGTATTTATTACAATTTTTATTCTTTCAAACAATGTAAGCATTTTTTGAAATTTTATTTTTTTCGTAACTTTTTGTTATGTTTGAGATTGAAAAAAACATTAATTTTTTATATGAAATTTTGATCATCCAATGAAATGGTTGATATTTTTAGATAGAGACATATTTTCTGAACAAAATGAGCCATTCACTCTCATCTAACTTCAGTAATGGTGGAATTGGCTCTTAGTTTTTTATATATCTTAACTTTTCTGTTTTTCAATTTTTTTTGATGGAGCATGTTGAATTATGTGGTCTGGAAAAAGAATACATACAAATCACAGATTGGGTGTCAGTTTGGAACTTAAGCATATATGATACAACAAGACAATGGTTGGCATTATATTAAAATGTGATTGTAGTATTCTGTAACATGGCTTAAAATTAATTAAATACAAGATTATCACAAATAGTAACTTTTTATATAAGTAATCCTTGACTTATGATCATTCAACTTATGATATGCCAATCTTACAGTGGTTCTTACAATATTCTGAACTTGGCTGTTTTCATAGCATATTGACTAGAAATACTTTTTTGTTTTATTAAAAATGTAGTAAAGCAATTGTTTACCACCTTAGGAATTTGGTTCAATTCCAGGTTATTTTATAATCTGGAGACCCAGGATTAAATCTGGACAGTTATAACATCTTAAAGGCTTCAGTATTCCATTGTCTATTATTAATTACTAAAATTATTACCATTATGAGTCATTTTTGATATATATAATTATCATATCAAAATATAACTACATCATAAGTCAATAACTACTAGTATTTTTTCTTTAGAACAATATTTTAGAGATATGTTATATTTATTTAATTATAAGATGTAGTTATTTTAAAATATATATTTTTAAGATGTAGTTATTTTTAAAATATATATATATATTTTATAAATTTTTAACCCACTAAACCAAAAATTTATAAATCAAAGGATATATGTATCCTTTGATCTGATATTGAATCCAGCACTTAGCATATAGCCAAAACATGAGAATGCATAATGTATTTAATATCTCTTTCAATGGTTTTGCAACTATATAAAAATATTTAACTTCATAAACAATGATTACACATTTTTCCAGATGTATAAATCTCTCATATATATTTTATCTATAAATTTTAAAAATGACAGTATTTTATAGCTATATTGGAATATACTAAATCTAACCAATGTAATGATTTAAATAAGTAAATTATTTTATGTCTATTAGTTTTATTGCATACTTATACGTAACAAGTTCAAAATTATTGGTTTACAGAGTAATTCATTCATGTCATTATCTTTACAATGAATTTATATATCAAACAAAACCTTGACACGGATCATTCTTATTTTCACATATCAGTTCAGTGGTAAAATTTATGTAGATAAGATGACATCATTAACCGGGATAGCTCTTCCGGATACGGGTTCAGATTCCTTATCACGTAATTGCCAACTACGATGGAGAAGGTGGAAGTAAGTTAACTTTTAAACTAAAATATAATATGTTAGCATATAGGAAAATAACGATAAATAATAGAGTGCATAATAAAATAAAAATAGGACAGGTCCAAGTTAACTTCCTCACAAACTTCCAAAAAATTGAATTTATTTTTGTCAATAATTTAGCAGAATGAAAATTTTTGAAAATTACCTAAATTTAAGGGAATATTTGATGAAATTTTTTGACTTTCAAATAATAATTAAAATTACAATGATTGGCATATTATGCTTAACTTCAATGGTAAGAAATAGGATAAATAGATAACTATCATAGATACTATAATACAATAGTTTATAAGTATATTTATATTTATTATTCTTGAAATGTTCTAACATCAATAGATAAAATGGCAGTGATTTTTTGGTATCCAAGAACCAATTGAAAATTTTTACTTTAAAATTAATGGGAAATGATTTTCTGATTTAGAAATTTTCATTTAATGAACAGTTTTTAATGTCCTAATAATCTTTGTAAATCAAAAAATACTTGTAATAAACTTTATAACTCAGACTGAAATATCATTATATAATAAAAATTTTGGCAAAGTTTTCAAGTTTTATATGCATATTTTACTAATTTGGCCACCGCAATGTAATACTTAATAAAGTATTCCTTGTCATTTACAATAATGTGGGAATTCAGACTCTTCCATTGTAAATGTGTATTCATTTAATTTTTTGTTTGAAAATAGAATATGTTTTGTGAACTTCTAAACATGAAAGAATGCCAAAGACAAAACCATATAAACAGAGATAATTTCTCACATTTGAAGCAATAAATATGTAACGATTTGGACCTCGTCTGGCCCAATCGCTACCCTTGGGTTGGACTGCCGTGCCCGCTCCAAAGACAAAACCATATAAACAGAGATAATTTCTCACATTTGAAGCAATAAATATGTAACAATTTGGACCTCGTCTGGCCCAATTGCTACCCTTGGGTTGGACTGCTGTGCCCGCTCCCCCGACTCAGTTCTCCTCCTCGGTTCTATTCTTATGGTTAAATTAAAATGTATATCAACCATCGAAAGCCAATCCAGCACCACTAAAACTGCATCCATGACACTTCTACTTAACTGAAAATTAATTCTTTTTATTAGCACAAGAAAACTTACAATTATTGAGTTGAACAATGTGGTCCTTTGGCTTAAAACAAGCATCAAGCACTTTACACATCAATTGCAAACAACACAAAATTTTCTTCTCTAAAATAACAGACACAGTACATAAGTCATCACCAGCCAATCTTTCTTCCACCAACACAGCCACTATGCCGAGAAGGACCTAGCTAACGACCTCTACTGACTTACTTAAAGCATTACTTATTTACATAAACTTTTCCTTTTTTTTTTTTTTTTCCTCTCTCTTAGTTTCCATTAATCAGTTAATACAAAACCAAACTATTTTAAAATAAATTATTAACAATATTAATTATTAACAAAACAAGTCTTAATTCAACTTCAAATAATTTTCTTTCACTGCTATCGATACTATTCATGCTGACGTCAAGATAAACATGGTGCTGACTTGTCTCCCGATGACAACACCGTCCACCTCCAGGTATAATTATTATTATTCTGTCACAAGTTCTCCAACCTTTACAAATACATCTCTTCTTCCAGCTGAAGCATAAACACCAGATCAACTAGTGATTAGGACAGATCATATATAATTACAGAAATCTGGTAATGAATGTTTTTGCCAAAGAGATGTCAGCAAATGAAAAAAAGACAAGAACCTGGCTAATATTATCATCATCAACCAAATGATAATTAAAGAAAGAGAGAAGTGGATTTTCACAGGTGTCTGTTGAGGAGTGACCAATTAGGACGGAATTGAAGTTTCGATTCCAAAAAGGCAGAGAGAAAATAGAGAGACAATGGTTGATATAATACTTAAATCAGGAAAGGCATTACACTCGGCCCTCGATTTATACGGCAGATACGTTACTGGAAAAATCGTTCAAACCAAAACCATGTAAAACGAGACGCAGAATTCATACAAAATAGAAGGATATGTTCAATTAAACTGTAAACCGTGTAAATCGATCTTAAGAAGATAATGAAAACTCAAGGATATGTTCTTTATAAAATGAGATAAGGATTAAAGGAAAAAAGGGGATTGGTTCATTAATTTTTAGACGCAATTTAATGCTTTTTTTTTTTTTCAATTTATTTTTGAAAAGAGTGCATAATAAAATAAAAATAGGACAGGTCCAAGTTAACTTCCTCACAAACTTACTACATATAATAAATAAGAATGGCTTCATTTTTGTAACATTGAGTAGGCTATCCAGTATATATATTAAAAATATCATTTTACAGATTATTTAAAAGTGCCGTTTTCCAGATTATTTAATATGATATTAAATAATCTAAAATGGCATTTTTAATATTTTAGATAAACTATTTAAATTGTGTGTGATATATCTTATACATTGATGATTGATATCATATTCAAATAATCAATAACAGTCAAATATTGCTAGTATTACAAATTCATTTAGAAAACAAATTTTAACCAATATGGTTCCAATCTATTACATTCGATTCTTGTTATTCACGGTAGTTACGTTCTATAAATTCTTCGTGAATACTGAACCACTCTATCTATGGGAAATATAGTTAATTTCCTCTGAAATTTTCTTCCCAACGTTTTCATCCTTGCTTTATGTGTATTTTTTTGTTTAAAGACACCTTATTTAATGTGTATATGTATTATAGTACTTACAAATAATTAAAGTATATGCAATGTATAGTACAATTTACAGTATTATAATTACAGTAAAATCTTTATTTAATTTTTTAAAACATTAACTATGTAGTAAATAAAATCTTATTTTTGATCTTTAAAACACTAACTATGTAATAAATAAAATCTTATTTTTGATGGGTAAATAGTACTGTATACAGTATTATAATTACAGTAATCTTTATTTAATTTTTTTACATTAACTATGTAGTAGATAAAATCTTATTTTTGATTGATAGTTTTTGACTATATAAAGTATTATAATTACAGTAATCTTTATTTAATTTTTTAAAACTATACAATATTATAATTACAGTAATCTTTATTTAATTTTTTAAAACATTAGAGTACTATATACAGTGTTATAATTACAGTAAAATCTTTATTTAATTTTTTAAAACATTAACTATGTAGTAAATAAAATCTTATTTTTGATCTTTTTAAAACACTAACTATGTAGTAAATAAAATCTTATTTTTGATGGGAGTTGTTTGATGATGTAGGATATTTGATATGGCAACTGATATATTGTCTTCCTGAAGTGCAGTGAAAAACTGTGTTAACCTTGTCTGCATCACTTTTTGCCTCAGATCTTCTAAAATCTCAGCATAAGGAGCAAATGCGCAGGAAGTTAGTGCCTAAATTTGAGGCTGCATTCAAGCTTAACGTCACATTCTTCTGTGGGACTTGTGGACAATATGAACAGGCTTTTGGTCTGCCCTCTGGAGTGAGCAAGAATAGATAATGAGACTTTTCCAGCAGAATGATACAGAGACTTGTGTTTGGTAACAAACAACTTTTTTTTATTAGAGAGAGAGAGGGTTTACATTGGTAAGAGTATTTTTGCCACTCAGTGGGAATCCACAAATAAGTGCAAAGTGCTGCAGAAATCAATTTTGTGGTTACAAATAAATTTTCACAAACAGTCAAATACATGAATACGGAATCCGTGGATAACGAGAATTGACTGTAATTAATAACTAAAATAATTTAATATTTAACTGAAAATGCAATACAGGTTGATGATGATAAATCTGGCAACCTCGGGACCTGACGATTGCCAGATTTTTGATGTGTGTGTGTGTGCATATATATATATATAGAATATAGAATATATTTAACAGAAAAGGACTATTTGTATGGTGCTGTAAAGAAATAAAATTAAACACTAAATGAAAAACTAATGAAATTTTAATAAAAATAGGACAGATCCAAGTTAACTTCCTCACAAACTTCCAAAAAATTGAATTTATTTTTGTCAATAATTTAGCAGAATGAAAATTTTTGAAAATTACCTAAATTTAAGGGAATATTTGATGAAATTTTTTGACTTTCAAATAATAATTAAAATTACAATGATTGGCATATTATGCTTAACTTCAATGGTAAGAAATAGGATAAATAGATAACTATCATAGATACTATAATACAATAGTTTATAAGTATATTTATATTTATTATTCTTGAAATGTTCTAACATCAATAGATAAAATGGCAGTGATTTTTTGGTATCCAAGAACCAATTGAAAATTTTTACTTTAAAATTAATGGGAAATGATTTTCTGATTTAGAAATTTTCATTTAATGAACAGTTTTTAATGTCCTAATAATCTTTGTAAATCAAAAAATACTTGTAATAAACTTTATAACTCAGACTGAAATATCATTATATAATAAAAATTTTGGCAAAGTTTTCAAGTTTAATATGCATATTTTACTAATTTGGCCACCGCAATGTAATACTTAATAAAGTATTCCTTGTCATTTACAATAATGTGGGAATTCAGACTCTTCCATTGTAAATGTGTATTCATTTAATTTTTTGTTTGAAAATAGAATATGTTTTGTGAACTTCTAAACATGAAAGAATGCCAAAGACAAAACCACATAACATATACAATTTAATAGAATTAGATAAATAAATAATTATTTAATAATGATTTTATAATAATGCATTGCATTGATTATAAAAATATCATTACTTCTAAGGGTCAAACAAACATTTCAATTTAATAAATTTAGGCATTAAGGAATATTTCTGTCTCTAATAATCTATTAAATAAAGGATTTATTATGTAATATTTTTATATTCAAACACACATTGCTTACTTACCAAATTGGTAAAAGTCAGTCTCATATGTTTGTGTTTCTGAATCAGAAGAGGAGAATTTATTTTGGAAGCACTTACAAACTACCATTTCAGATGTTTGGACATAGGTATTCACAAGTTTATCACAACAGTCTAGATTATTCTTTTCAGATATAAGATTAGAAGAATTCCTTATTGATGATAATTCTTCTTTTAGAATTTTTAATTCCTTATCCTTCAATTCTAGTTGCATTTCAAGATTTTTGATTTTTTGAAGAAATAATGATGATTCTTCATCCATTTTCATTTAGAAAAACTAAAAACAAATATTTTAATTCTGTATTAGGGAAAAAATTTAAAACAAAATGTCATATAACTCAACAATTCAATTATATGTAAATAATCACAAATTTATCATCATAATATGAATTTAAATTTCCACTTACTTTTCAAGTTATATAATTAGAAACTTTTTTACCAGAGTTAATATTTGATTAATATAAGAATATACAGTACAATAAGTTTTCATTTAATGTTGTTTTTTTCTTACACAGAGATCAAATTTAATTTAAAAAATTCATGTTTTTAAAGCAGCAGAATGGAATAAAGCCTCATTTTCTTATGTTTCTTTGCATGAGAAACAGATTAATGAGTTGGAAATATATAGTAGTAGTTATAGAAATTAGATAACCATATTTATTATGAGCACTAACTCAACTATATACAATATACAGTAGAGTTAATACAATATATACAGTGCCTATGATGCTATGAATACTGTGTTAAATTATACTGCAATAGGATAATCAGTCAGATTTGCTATAATGGAAACACATTGATTTTCCACCAAAGGACAAGAGAGAATTAAGATCTGACTTCTTGGAAAATTTATATAACGGATCTTGGTCTAGCTTGCCTATATCATTCTTCTACAATCTGGCTGATTTCCATAGATGTAGATGACATGTTATAGGGTCTGGAATGGCACAACTATTAGCAAACAATGGAGAATTGGCATAGAAAAACAATTATGGACATAATATCCATGAATTGTAAAATACTTTTATTAGAAAAAAATTTTTTCTCATAAACTATGACATAAAACAACTATGTAACATTTTCCAATTAAAATTTAAATTATGTTTTTCATTCATGTCATTTAATTATTGAACAATATAACAATGATTATATGATAAAAATTATGAAATTAGTGCCCTTTCTAGTACCAGAAAGTATTCTAAGAATGTAACCTGACTTATAACACTAGCCCTATGCAATTTCTGGTTTCAGTTAAAAGTCGTAATTTTCAAGAAACTAACCTCAATGTTAAACAAGGACCTACTATAAAATTATAAATAGTTTCTTACTAAATAAGATATGAAAGGAATTTAAATATACAAGTGTTTTAATTTAAATATTAAATGTATAACTTCAATAAACAGATAATCTGTTTATTGAAGTTTATAATTAATTATTATTATAAAAACAAATATTAATGACCATATTCACTAGCTTAAGTTAAATCATGAATTATCCTGATTTAATTTAGAATTTAATTGCAAATCAGTGTTTAGAGTTATTCATCTTTTGTATTCAGGAAGAATTTTAATCCTTACGTAAAACATATCTAAATAGAAAAAGCACACAAAAAACAAAGCTTTAAACAGGATAAAGTATTTATCCTGTTTAGAGCTTTGTTTTTTGTGTGCTTTTTTGTGAGTGAACAGGATGGCTTTAAAGTTCTTATACCTGAATAGTATTACTTTCAAGATTAAATGATGATTTGCTTGTAAACAACAATATGATTTGTTTTTATAAATCATATGACAATATTAAAATAGAGAATGAATCAAACTGCTGACCAATTTTATTAATTTTGAATTAAAAAAAAAAACTATTCTAGTTAATCAAAAAATACAATTACATAATTACAAATAGGAAAATAAACATGATTAAAGTTAAACAAAAAGTAACTTTAGAGAAAATTGGATTCAATGTAATTCCTGGAATAGCATTCAAATTATTAAAAAACTTTATGAATGTTATATGAATATCAAGAAAAAAGCAACAATAGAGAGGATACACAATAAATTTGGGTTATGCAAAGTAGATGATGTTCAGCTCCTATAACAGGAACAGATATGATTAGTGAGAGATTTGCTAAACTGAAGATGCTTTCACATATCATCTAGAGCAGGGATGGGCAAAAACCGGCCCATGAAGGCGTCTTGTATAGCCCGCCACATAAACTAGAACACATTACAGTTTCAAGGCCCACGTGCGTAAAATTCTAGTTGAAAAACGTTTTACACAATGGTTGGACACCTAGTACTCAATGTTTCTTTAACATGAGGAATGGTCACGGATGGGCTCACACCAACCCGCATTGGCCAGCGTGGTGTGTTTTGGCTAAACCTTCAAGCATAATGAACAGTTCAACAAATCTAAGGCTCTCAGTCCCCAGCGGCTGGAATGTCCCTGTCGATAAGCATGATGAACAGTTCAACAAATCTAAGGCTCTCAGTCCCCAGCGGCTGGAATGTCCCTCTCGATGGCAGCAAGCAGGTGTACAGGAAAGCAGAGGGTGCGAAGAATCACCGGGTCAGCTGCCATGGATTTTATTTAGCAACTTACAATTGCAGAACCCTTAGTACCAAAGGAAAACTTCTAGAAACTGAAGAGGAACTAAAACACATTAAATGGGATATTTTAGGTTTGACATAAAGATGAAGAATTATTAGAATTAAAAAGTGGAAACCTTTTGTATTATAGAGGTACAAATGATGGAAGAGGCAGTGGAAGTGGATTTTTGATAAACAAAAGAATAAAGGACAATATTATAGAGTTTAACAGTAGTTCAGACAGAATCTCTAGACTGATTTTAAAAATATTCAAAAGATACGAATGTCAAATTATTCAAGTTTATGCCCCTACTACAAGCCATACGAATGAAGAAGTTGAGGAATTTTATGAGGAAATAGAGAAAATTAGAGGAAGAAAACAACAATTTACTGTTATAATGGGAGATTTCAATGCAAGAGTTGGCATTCAGTTACAAGTTAAATCAGCTGTTGATAAATTTGGAAACAACAATTTACTGTTATAATGGGAGATTTCAATGCAAGAGTTGGCATTCAGTTACAAGGTAAATCAGCTGTTGATAAATTTGGACTAATGAGATCCAATTAAGATATTTTGTTGTCTCAAGATAAAAAACTCACCCTGTATAAAAATATAAGTATAACCGAATAATATAAGTATAACCGATATAAGTATATATATTATATTGCCAAAACAGAATATTTGTGAAAATATAGATGCGGTTATTTTGGTTGATGTTATCATATTAATTTCTTATATCAGCAAACAAGTAGTTGCATCTAAATTGCAACAAATTTAGATGCGCTACTTTGAAAATAATAAGATAACATCAACCAAAATTTTCGGCAATACTGTACTTGGCTTATATTTTTACATATGAGATGTTTTGATGGGATATCATTTATTTTTTAGATGACATGAAATTTGGTCGAAATCGGCTGAATGATATGATCCTAGAAGAGTTTGTGATGAAAAGAACCCTACTTTATTCTTTTTAGCCCAATTGGGCTGTATTTTTTACAATAGCTTAATTAACATAAAAAATTAACATCTACATTTAGGTTTTTTTCAAAATTGTGTAAACGATAGGATATAATAGAGACATTTCTACAGAAAAGGATCATCATCTTCTAAACCTTTTTTTAAGTTTAGCCCAATTGAGTCAAAATTTCCAGATTTTAATTAAGCTACGTCATGCCTATATTCCAAATTTGGTGAGAAACAGATAAACAATGTAATATATAGAAAAATCTATGGAAAATGGCATTTGCCATCTTTATTTTAGCCCAATTATGCTCTAACTTTTAGAGGATCTGTAAGGAATACCTACTTCCCAAATTTCATCGATATCGGTTGAACGAGACGAGAAGTAAAAGAGTTAGCGATAAACAGGCTTCCTATTTTATTCAGTTTGGTTCTATTGTCTGCACTTCTTTAAAAAGAATTAATTAACATCTTCACTATGCTTATTGAAACACTCAATTTGGAATAAAAATTAAAAAAATTTTAAATATGCTTTGTCTCTGCAATAAAAGAGAGAGTTTTGGTACGTATGGTAATGCAATGCCTAGTGCTGTCCTTTCACTGCTGTGTAATTTTCAATGCCATATTCCCATTGTTTCATCTTATTTAGAAATATATAAACTGTGAAAGCTCATATATAAGCAATGTTTATAGCATTAGATAATTAATAATTATGTAGATATGCATAGAAAAGGATTTCAGATAGTAATAGATATAACAGAAAATTCTTGCAGTTTTAATAACTAATATGACTTGATATTATGTTGATTACAACATAATATCAGATAATTTTCCTCTTTTGTCCTTCAAGGAAAGTGATTGCCATGTCATTACATTAATTTTTATTTACATTAGATAGTATGAAGTATGTTTACCAAACCATATAATGTTACGAAAGTATTAATGCAGAATGCATAAGGATTTGTTTGCAACGTTGATAAGAATATATATATATATATAGAGAGAGAGCATGATATTTTTTTCACAATCATTCTTTAATTTAACATTTAACAACGATGTATAAAACTATATCAGTTGATTTCTCCAAAGAAAATTTTTATCCTATAATTTTTGTATTGAAAGTTTTAGGAGTGAATACACCAACCGAGACTAACAACAAATGGATAAATATGCATAAATATATATACATAAATTTCTTGTATATCCTTTTTGTTCTCCGCATTATAACGTATGCCGTAATAGTATTCTCCAACGATAACAACATCGCTAACAGTTTATGTGACTCTTCGAGCATATTTATGGAATTTTCAAGTTACATCAGAATCATGTTATTCATCATCACGATTTATGATGCTACTTTTATCGTCATTTGGAATTTAAAAAGGAGTAAAAATCTCATTTACTGGAGTATCCGGTCTTGGGATAATGTTTTTAATGAACCGAATTATAAAGTTTTGCAGGAAAGATTTTTAATTATCCAACATAGATTTACTTGTCTCTGGTTATTGGTACTTGCAATTACTTGTCCAGTATTTGAATTTCACCACAGCATAGGATCTCTTGCGTAGTAATAATTACAAGTGGAATATGAAACAAAGCTTTTGTTTAATAATAAATGTAATTTGTTTAGCTTATATGATACAAAGTCTGCTAGCTTATGGATTTTTAATCATTTCGCTATGTGAGTTACGATTAATGCAATTTAACTGGATCTTCAAACAACTGCAACATCATAAATCGAATTGTTTAATGAATACCATAAAAAGATGTTTAAGGATTTCGAAGCAGACATTAAAACTATCGAATGGATTCATTAATGATTCGTTAAAGTTATTTTTTATGTTAATTTTTAGCATTCAGTTCACTTTAGGTCGATGTGCTTTATCTTCACAATAAGGTATTGAACAAAGATTGTTTGCCGGAGGATGTTTTTTACTATGTGCTCTCGGCTGTTTAATACAGTATATCTAGAGTTTCGAAATCTGTAAGTATTTCTTTCATCTTATGTATATTTCTACTACACTGAAAATTTAAATTTATTTTTTAATAGGCAGAAAATGTTTATAGTGAAATGTATACATTTGTCTTGAATATGAAAGACCGGAAAGATATAGTTAAGGTATTGTTCTCTTCGTTAAATTTTGTATAAAACACAGATTTACGATATCTTAAAAACCTAACCCATAGAATTCAAAATTATATTCCCCTTTATCAATATCATATTTATAGATTTTGCATCAATTAATGCAAATATTTCAAAAAAATATATTTAATAGTGAAGAAACATTTCGCGAAAAAGATGAAAACCTTTCACAAAATTATTGAAATCATTGAATTTAATTTAAAAATAAATTTCTCAAATAGAAAAAACAAAATCATTCACTCTATTATTTTATTACATGCGCTCAGTTTGTTACGAACATAATTCGTACGTAAGTTTTGTTCGTAACTGAGATACTGTTGTTATTTGTACCCGCAAACTATTGGAATAACTTTATTTTCTGCATTTTGTAATATATTTCGCAAAATTGTGCCAATTAAAAGTTTTTTATTTCACAGATTTGAACAAAAAGTTTCGACTGTAACGCGAGATTTTTTTTGCTTAATCGCAGCCATCTTGAAATATTGCCGTAATAGAATAATTGTCTGTATGGATGGGCATTATTATCCATTAATATGAATCCTGGACCCGCTACACTTGCAAATGGTAGAAAGTATGACTCGAGGATCTCATATTTATAATGTTATCTATTCAAAATGCTTCCCTCAAATATGTTAAGATCTGTGCGGCCATTCATAATAATCTCTTCTACACTAATAGACCTTCATCACTAAAATAATTTCTACAGTGTTTGATATTACACTCTTTGCAAATAAAAGCTCTTCTGGAATCAGATTTCAAAATAAATCTGGACTCATTTGTGAATAGATATTTTTTCCACATGTTGATGTCCAACTGACATGTTGATATCTGTTCAAACGCGTCATATTCTTCAATTAGGGTCAAAGAAATAAGATTGCTGATCTCCTAGAATAAAGACTTACTTCGTTAAGCTGTCCTGTCATAGTTCTCCTTGAATTTTTTTAATGAGATTGAAAACAAGCTGATGTTTGGCTTAATTAACATCATGATGGTTAAAAGTTATTTGCAGGTTACGGTCATATTAGGTTTTGTGTTATGAGAATTTCCTTCAGTAGGAATGATGTCTGTTGTGAATTGAAAGTGTTTCCATAACACTGAAATCATCATTTTTACATGTTCATCTCTAGCATATCAGCTTGATTCAGTCCCATTTCCACCTGCCAATAGTACACTATTTTAAAGAATCAAATAAACGATTCTGTTAAGCATTTTTGCAATTTTGCTAGTCCAGAATTACAGATAAAAGTTTCAAAAATGAAAAGCAACCAGATTTCTGGCAGTACAACTCTTATAGCAACTCAAGATTTACATATTACGCTAGCTATGGCATTTAAATATTATTTTCATATTCAGCATGCTTTTTATCTCTTTATGGTATTTTCAGATTTCATATTTAATATAAAAGAAATATGAAAATGATTTGTAACTTAACATTTACCCTCCAATATAATTTGAAAGTATCCATGTAATCATATTTCCAGATGGCGGTTGTTCAATTCTTTTAAAATTCTTCGCATTTTAATATTTTATGCCAGGAAAGAAATTAATTAAAAGTATTTGAAATATTCTTCTTTAAATATTGAATATAAAGTTTCTTTCTATCAATAAAATATTTACACAGAATATTAAATTCCCATAGTTAACTAATTATATACATTTTTAATATTTATAGGGATACAATATACTAGAAATCTGCATTCCAGAACATATGGGATTTAATTTTCAAGGATGTTTTCCGATAATCAATCATTCCGTCATACAGGTGAAAGAAATATCATTTAAATTGATATCTTAACAACTTTATAATTTTAATAATAATCATTAAAAATTTTCCAGATATCTTTCTACTCACTCAAGCATTAGTTATTTATCAGTTATATGAAAGCTACGAGAAATATAATTATTTTTCTTAATGATGAAAATAAATAATTCTTCTTATAAGAATATTGTAATTTTTGTAAAAAATATTGTTAAATCTTGTTCTAAATAACAGTTAACATTTGAATATGCTATTTTAATAAACATGAAGAAGATTTAATACAACAGATATCCTCAGAGTTACGTGTGTTTAATACATTCACATAACATAGGCGACCAGATGGTTGAGTGGTAACGTGTTGGCGTGCCACACGTTACCATTCAAATCTGGGTTTGACATCTCAAAATTTTTTCCGAGTTCCGATCCCTGTCCTTCATCATCCTATCCCTCTCCACGGATGTGGGTGCAACCCGTGGTTGGAACTGGCCCCGCCATTTAGTAATCTCAATGATTGAAAAGGGATGTAATAGCAAAAAATGCATAACATTTTTCTGTAAATATTAAAAGTTATATGAAAATTTAATATTAGGAAAATAGGATGATTTTTATGTAACGCAAATTTATTTATAAAGCTATTTATTATACTCGAATCTAATTTATTTTCTAAAAATCAAGAACATGTTTTTTCTGTGCAGTTTACGCTGCTTTCCACTGAGTAGGTGCTAGCGGAGGTGGAATTCCAGTTCCTACCATGGGCGCTCACACCCATAGTGGGGTCATTCACAGGTGGTGAATGGAGTTCAATGGACCCTTCCTGTCGGCCGGATTGGCCGCGTGGAAACGCTTCGGCTTTCCACTCTGGAGGAACTGGTTCGAGTTTCAGGTCCCACCCCTTGAAAATTTTTATCATGGGGTCCGGGTCCGGCCCGTCTATCCCCGTCCTCCACAATCTGGCTGACCCTTCCTCAGGGGACCCTGGACACAATCTGGCTGACCCTTCCCTTCCGTAAGCAGCCTGTGGAAGGGCTTGTTTCGCCCCGCCACTTAGTACTCTTACTGAGTGGAAAGTGGCGTCATCTGTTGACAAAAATTGACCCTTTCTGAAAAAATCTGGAGCTGTGAGACCGGGAATTGACCCTGACCTCCAAGATGGAAACCCAGTACGTTTCCACAGCGATCATTCGGCCAACCAAGAAGATCCTTGAAACATACTGAAACAAATTTTAGTAAAATTTTCATTTATAATACTTCAGTTTATGAAGGAAACTGTATTGCTTTTATGCAATTGATAAAGAACTAACATATATTTATCAATTGCATAAAAACAACTGATAAGGAGCACAGTTTTGGATTTGAATATTAGCTTGTTAATTATCTATAATTTGTTAATGTAACTGAGATGGGATTGTATAGCACCAAAAATGCATTTACAATTGTTTGTATACTTAGAGTTTTGCTTTCGTTTTCAACCAATGAGAAGCATGTACTTATCAAATCAATGTTTAATTACGATAATGAAGAAGATTAGTTTGATGTGGTGGAATGTGCAAATAACATCCACTTAAGATGAAGCAATTTATGTTTCTTTTATCTAAGTTGTTTTGTTAAACCCTCTTAAAATTTTCATTTATGTAAATACTGTTATGCAAGTTCCGTTACGTTTATAAGTAAATAGTGATATCTCTTATATGCTGAGTAATGTATTAAAGTAGTTAAAATTATTTGTGTATGCATTAAAATTATCAAAACAGCTTATAAGATGTACTGTAAAATATATAGGACTAGATCATTAATATAAACTATAATATTAGGTTAAATACATTTTATAGGCTTTCTTGTAATACAGCCTTTTTTTGTACATCCTTTTACATCGCAATGAATAAACAATTGTCAAAATTAAAATTTAAACCCGAATAATACATCAATTTAGTTAAAATGAAACAGAATAAAGCAGTCAACCATGGTATTAAAATGCATTTCGGCATAGCGCCTTCAGTTATAACCACTGTTAACTTTAAATAAAAAATTCTTCCACATATTTAATTAATAAAAAAATTCTTAGACAATTGACAATCGTTGCATATTCCTTTTTTCACAATTATTTAGTAATAAACGTAGAATTAAGGAGATGTATATCGTAAGATTAAATACATTTTGTAGGCTTTCTTTTCTGTTTCATTTTAACTTTATTGATTGTATTATTCGGGTTTAAATTTTAATTTTTGATAATTGTTTATTCCTTGAGATGTAAAAGGATGTACAAAAAAAGGCTGTACTACAAGAAAGCCTATAAAATGTATTTAATCTTACGATATATCGGCATAGCGCCTTCAGTTATAACCACTGTTAACTTTAAATAAAAAATTCTTCCACATTTTTAATTAATAAAAAATTCTTAGACAATTGACAATCGTTGCATATTCCTTTTTTCAAAATTATTTAGTAATAAACGTAGAATTAAGGAGATGTACAGTATATCGTAAGATTAAATACATTTTGTAGGCTTTCTTATTCTGTTTATTTTAACTAAATTGATGTATTATTCGGGTTTAAATTTTAATTTTTGATAATTGTTTATTCGTTGCGATGTAAAAGGATGTACAAAAAAAGGCTGTACTACAAGATAGCCTATAAAATGTATTTAATCTTACGATATAGGCCTACATCTCTTTAATTCTACGTTTATAATATTAGGTGTTCGATAAGGCTCATTATAACCACTTTTTACACTTTATTATGGCATTTTTCTATAATTAATAGACTTTTAACTAAATTATAATCATTTTTTAATGCTACACGAATGTTTAAACTATATACAAATAGTAACTATATACGGATATTTAAGATATATAGTAGCCTTTTTTTTAATGCTACACGAATGTTTAAACTATATACAAATAGTAACTATATACGGATATTTTAGATATATAGTATAATCTAATAAAAAATTGTGGAGCTAAAAACTTAAGACATAATTAAAACCATTTATTTGTTATTATTAATTGCCTGAATTAAAAATTAATTGCCTAAATTGAATTAAAAATTAATTGCCTAAATTAAACTACTGAATTTCTTAAAAATTATTCGATTAGATAAAAATTCCTTGGTGGGTGAAATCAGTTTGAACGTACAGTACATTTTTAAATTATTGAAGATACATAGTTAATTAATGAATATTAGAAATCGTAGCTGTGACTTTTGATCTTCTATTAAATTTTGAAAATGCTATCAATTACAAATATAGTAAGACATCAGAAGAATTAAAGAGCAGGACAATTAAATTAGCTTGGAGTGCTTTTGGTAGAAACAACTCAATTTTAAAGGAAAAATGCCACTTTGCTTGAAAAGAAAAATATTTGATCAGTTATTCTGCCAGTTTTAACTTATGGATCAGAAACCTTTTAATTTATAAATGGCATAATGCAAAATAATCAAAATAAAACCCAAAAAAAAATTTTTTTGTTTTAATTTAAAAACCGTGTAAATTGAGGACTAGGTGTACTTCAGAACATCTGCCAAGAAAATAAGTGATGAAAATTTTCTGGATCAACACAAATCAGTGAGTTTCCTTTCAATTTCACTTATCTGTGTCAAGTTCCACTGTTACCTCCAGATTGTACTCAACTGACAAAGGTATTAATCACCACCAAGCTCTTGATATGTTGAATGCAAAAGTAAGGAAGTAACTATAAATAAATTCTCTCCTAGTGAGATATTGGTACTAAATGAATGCATGTTTTAAATTTTAAATGTGCTGTGTGTCTTTGGTGTGTACTACTCAACATTCTCTCAACCTAATCTGTGGAACCTGCATACATAACTTTCCAGTTCTATCCAGTAGACAACCAGATGGGATATGCTTTTATAATATGTCTGTTATCAGAACTGACAATGTTAAAGTATCATAACTTTGAATCATTGTAAGGACAATGTCTTAATTATCTGAAACAAGTGGGATCCTAATCAGTCCCTCCAGGGATCTCCACAGTGATAAAAAAAAATATATTTTATATATATTTTTGATTGTACAAGATTAATAAATTTAAATTATTTTTTTTTCTGAAAATTAAAAACGCATGCTAGCATATAAATGTATATCATTATCATCATCATATTTGGAATTGCCTTACAGTTAATTTAATATATTGTTATTGTATGTTTGCATTTGATGTACCTCAGCATACTGATTACAAAATATAATAATAATAATAATAATAGTTTTAACAGTTACTATTAAATTTTTTTTAATAATAATTTTTTAATTTAATTTCAATAATCAAGTGAATTAATTTTAAAATAAATATAATTGAATAAAAATATTTATCTTGTAATAATGAAATTAAAAAATTTATTGTGTAATTTAAATTTTACAGTTATTAGGGATTGGAACACTACGTGTACTCTATGATGATTCTATTTATGGAGCAAGAATCCAAATGTATAATGATCAGAAAGTTTTATTATGTGATCATGCTATTGCTGTACAAACTTGTCTAAGGGAAGAAAAAAATAATGCTATTTGGGCAGCTATTGATATAAGTATAGAACCTCCAAGCAAAAGACAGTTTCGTGCAACTTTTAGTTCAACAAATGCATTGGTGGAATTTGTTAAAATTTTTGAAGAGGTAAATATAAAAATTATATAATTTAAATATCACACTAAATTTATTGATTGATATACAGGTAGGCCTCGATTAGTGCGAATAATTGGTTCCACGAATTTCTCGCACGCACTAACTGAAAAACGGTATCAATTTTATAAGTCGCACTAATCAAAATTGCATTATTTGAACTCGCACTAATCGAGGCCTACCTTTATAGTAAATTCTGTACAATTCAATATCATTAAGGATTCAGAAGTAGTGATTGTGTTTTCCCGAAATTTTTGCTTTCTTGAGATTTGAGAATTCCCGAATTAGTAATTTATTTATTTCTTGAGATTCGAGATTACCTTTCAAAAATTCTTGAGAATCTCGAGATTTCAATAAAAATGTTTCAAAAAAATGCCTGTTTTTAATAAGGATAAAAACAAAATGGGGCAAAAAAAATTGTGCAAAATGTAAACAAATAATATTGGGTTGTTTTATATTTGTTTTTATTTAATAATTTAATTATATTGGAAAAATAGATTACATTTCAATGATATTGAAAAAATAATCATATTTGTTTTACAATTACTGCATTTTTATTAAAGTAGCTTTTCAATACACAGTCTATTTATTTATCTGCTAAACAAATCCTGATTTGGTTACAAAAATTTCAGAAATAAAATATTTATGGCCAAACTTATGTAGACCTATATGAGCTTTTTAGCCTATACAGTAGTCCCGAAAACTCGGCCTAATGTGGACTGAAGGGTGGCCAAGTTTGTGAAAAATGCCGGGTTATCGGGAAAGGTTTTAAAAAAGAATAAGTACGAGTGTTTCCTCAGAAAATACAGTACTTGTATGTATTGGTTACTTGAGAATACAACAGAATGCAATACTGTAACTCAAACTTAAACTGCCCAAATACCCTTAAACAAAGAAAAAGTACATACTTTATGAAGGCATAGAGCCATTACTAACGAAAATTAATGAATACACACTAAATACAGTAATTTACCTGATAAGACAGACCTCAGAAAAATACTTTATGAAGGCATAAAGCTGTCTATAATGAAAATTAACTAGCCGACTTTGCAAAAACTGGCTACTTTTTTTTAAAGAAATGCGTAATATCCTGTTGTTTTCTGCACTGCACTCTGCGTTTTGCTGCTTCGTCACGAAGACGACGAAGGAACAGTAAGTCCATTACTGACGCACCTTGTTGTTCAAAATACTGAAGGGCGGTTTCGACAGCCTTTAGTCCCTCACTATGTGATATTTTAGGGGCTTGTACGGTGGAGTCCTCAATGTCAACGTCTTCATCATTTTCCGGAATTTCTTCATTAACTGTGATAGCAGCAATAATTTCTGCATTGGACATAATGTCTTGCTTGATATCATTCTGTAACCACTGTTCGACGTCATTTTCATCGGCTTCTGCACATCCAGGAACTCTTTTCAGGAGGTCGAGTAAGTTTACATTTTCTGCATCATCTTGTTCAATGAACTCATTTCCCTCGTGATCGAATGCCAGGGTATGGCCGAGTTATCCGGACTGCCGGGTTATCAAGTGCCAAGTTTTTGAGACTCTACTGTACCACCACTTATTTTTTACATGTTATATTTGACTATCTAGAGATTCTAGACCAACAGATACATTTCTTAGGAAAGGTTTAGGATCCTTCTATTTTGGCTATGTAACTTTCTAACAGAGCTTTATAGTTGTGACCATTGAGTAAAGATGGCAATTTTTGGAAATGATTGAGTGCTAGTTATTCACTCATATCTTCTGATACACTATATTTCCTATCTACCAGAGATGTCATTAGACATAATTGTTACACTGGGTAAACCGCTGAATGAGTAAAAACCAGATATTTGTTTTGGCTTTGTTATGTAAACGTCATCACAAATTTGGCTATGGCATAACATGAGGTGTGTACAATAATAGAAATCTTTAAAATTGCAACTAAAATGAATGATTTTTGTGCAATTTATTGATCTATATATTATTTTAGGTTTATAAGCCTATTTTAAGTATTATTTTATGATTAAATTCAGATAATTTTCTTTTTGAAATATAAAGTTACTAGATTGACGTGAATAAACTATATAACTTATTTGCTTCATTTATTGACTCAAAGATGTTGCAGAGCCAAAGTAATTGATGTATCACTATAAAAGATTTTTAGGATGAATTCGCAGAATTTTTTAATTCTCAAGATTTATAAGAATTTTTCTCGAGAATCGGGAATATCAAAATAATAGTGATTAAAAATTCTCGAGAATCAGGAATGAAATTTTCTTATAAATCTCAAGATTTCTCAAGACTGGAATCTCGAGCACAATCACTATTCAGAAGTAAAATATATAAAAATTTTTTATATTTTAAAGTCTCAAGATTTCTCAAGACTGGAATCTCGAGCACAATCACTATTCAGAAGTAAAATATATTAAAATTTTTTATATTTTAAAGTAGTTCTGTCTCTATAATAAAACAGCAACATGTCTGCATCCTTGTGAAAGGATAGGTAGTACTCAAAGGAGGAGGGAAAAACAAAAAAACTCAAATACCAATCAGATAATGCCATATATCCCTGTCTTTACACACACTACCAGCTTTCTCTATAGTCATTCTTTTTTCATATATGTTCACCTCATAAACACTATGAAACCCATATTTTCTCAGATTCTCATCCACTTGCTTTCTATACTTTCTCCTTGGTTTTCCTCTATCATATTTACCCTCCACACATCCAATATATACTTGTTTTGTTAATTGCTCTTTATTCATTTGCTCCATATGACCAAACCATTTCAAAATTGACTTACTGCATTTATTACATTTCTTTTCACTCTACATTGCCTTCATATTTTGTCATTTGAGACACAATCATATCTCATCACTCCAGATACACCTTTCAAGTATCTTATCTCCACTGCATTTAAATGCTTTCTATGCCTTTCACCCTTACCCAGGTCTCACTTCCATATATCAATATTAGAACCAGTACATTTTGATATACAGCCATCCTAGCATTCTTTGACAACTTCTCATTCCTAACATAGTTCCAAGTGCACCCATAACTACTTGAGAATTTTCAAAAGGGAATCTCAAGAAATAAATCAAATACTAATTCAGGAATTCTCAAATCTCAAGAAAGCAAAAAGTTCAAGAAAACACAATCCCTGGTTTTATGGAAACACTGCCAATTTCAATTATTATGTTAACATATTAAATGCTATATATAAATATATATCTTAGATTTTTAGATTATCAAAACTGCTATTATTACTTTTTAATAAATTTATTGTAAAGATTGTTTATAAATAGATTTCTCTTTGTTGATATTTTGTAGGGAAAACAGATGGCTATTGAATCTGAAATACTGGAACCTGATGATACACAGTCACCAACACATCTTTTTGGTATGTTTTTCTAAAAATATATATAAAATTTTTTCATATTATTAATTAAAATGTTCTCAGTTTATCATATAGTATTAGCATCAAATTTTCAAACTATTAATGTAAAGGCTAAATTATCTGATATTGATCCAGAGTTCTAATTGAAAAAAAAAAGCCAGATCAACCTTTTATTTATGTTCTCAGTTTATCATATAGTATTAGCATCAAATTTTCAAACTATTAATGTAAAGGCTATCTGATAAAATCTGATATTGATCCAGAGTTCTAATTGAAAAAAAAAGCCAGATCAACCTTTTATTGTTTGGTTTATATATATCTCATAGAAAGTTGCTGTTTTTTCAGTGATAACTTCTCCATTATATTTTTTGATCACAATTTATTGGTGTTTGCCAGTTGGTGTATCCCTCCTTGCTGATCAGAGACTATTGCTATTCTCAAGCCATTTGAATCTTTTTACATTGAATCTTCTCTGATTTTCTTTATTACTTTGCACATTTTTCTACATTTTATCTGCTTGGTAATCTTTTATCCTCTGTGTTTTATTAGTCATTATCCTTCACATTGTGAATATCCAGCTTGAATTTGGCATGGACTAGTCTAGTGGTCTCCAAAGTGGGGTATGCAAGAATATATCTCCAAAGTGTGGTATGCGTACCCCAGGGGGTACGCGAAATGATACCTGGGGTACAGTGAAAACAATTTTTATATATTATTATTTGTAGACTCTACAAGCTGCTAGATCACTGAGTATTAAAACTAAATATTGAAATAAACTTGGAACCAGACCTTTGTATAGCAGTGTCAGATAACATCAACCAGCATTTTCAGAAATTATTAAACAAATGCAAGCCCATTCTTCTCATTGAATTTTAATAAGAAAAATAAATATGCATCTATGTTTATAATAAAAATAATGTGCAATATAGCTTTTTTGGATATTACATAAGGCCTTATTTTCTCTTTAAAACACTGAGCAGATATCTATTGTAATTAATCAGTTGGGGATACATGCCATTTAATTTTTCTGTCTTAGGGGTACGCAGTCAAAAAAGTTTGGAGACCACTAGACTAGTCAATCAACTACTAATGTTAAACTGGTTGAATATGAAACTTCTTTAATTATACAATTGTTTGCCAGGATGAAGTCAGTTTTTCATCTGTCTGTTGAAATTAATCAACTTCATTTTCATTGCTCTTTCTTGTTTAAGATGATGATCATTATCTTCACATTGGCATGAGTTGCAAATTCTACCAGTCTATTGCCTTTATTTTGGGTACTTAGCCTTAATTTCCCATACATTCTTCATCCTGTTGTCTTATGCCAACTTTTGTATTGAAGTCACTAATGATGATTGTGAAATATGTTGATTTGATATTCAAATCCTCATTGATTTCTTCATAAAGGGCTTCTACCTCCGTCTTCATTGCTAGTGGTTGGTATATACACATGCATTATTTTTAGCTGATATTTCTTGGAAATCTCACTATGACTTGTCCTATTTGGTCTGAATTGTTAATAAGCTGACAATGTTATATGTAATGTCCTTGTGGATTAGGAATCCTATTCCTTCATTGGTGTTTGTCTTATTCCCTCAGTGACAAAAGAGGTGTTCACTTGGAAGTTTCGTGAGGTTTACTCTTTTTTTTTCTTTGCTGAGTACAATGATGTGCCAATTGATCTGTTTTCCAGTCCTGTAGATAATCATATGTTGAAAGGAATCATCCATTATATGTAAGCAAGGTCATTAATTGAAGACAGCTAGTGTATTCTAGTTGCTGCTGTGGCCAGGACTTCTTGTTAGTCAGTGTTGCTAATGACTGAAAGCTATTTTCTTATGTTATACTTCATGGAAGCATATGGAAAGATTGTAAACTATTACTTCCCCATGCTGATCTAATGCAGGTTGGAAAGGGGGAATGATGGATCTAATCGGAATTAGTCTTACTATAGACTAACCCACCATGCTCTGATGGTAGTTAGCACTGTTAGTCCAGTACTGCTTATTGGGTAATCACAGCTACCACTATTTATAGTAGTCATTATGATGATATTATTAGTATTGAATTATATTTTTAATTTGGGAATTCATGCTCTGATGGTAGTTAGCACTGTTAGTCCAGTACTGCTTATTGGGTAATCACAGCTAACCACTATTTATAGTAGTCATTATGATGATATTAAGTCTTCAATAAACAAAATGAGATTAATTTTAAAAATTCATTTCAGTTTGAATTATATTATTTAAAATTAATACTGTATTTACAATAATGCCTTGCTTTATATATGCTACTTTATCATATTTTCACTATAATGTATAGAAAATATTGCTATCCACTCCCAGCCAAATATATTTCCTGAATGCTGAAAATTTTAAACAGAAACTAATAGAACATTATTGACTCTGAAATAAGTATTGCCATACAGTTTGTTCTATATGGAGCACCTATTTTCATTTGTCAGAATGTAAAGTTCTTTAGACTAAATAAAATAATCAATAAATAAATATACTCTTGATAAGAAAAAGTAGAAGATTTTAGTTCAGTTTCTCCTAAAATTATGAATGTAATGCTACATCTGTTTAATTACTAATAAACTTTATAAATATATACAGTAAGACCCGCTTAACGCTGTTTCAATATAACGCAGTTTTTTTTTTTTTTTTTTCAAATAATATGCTTTTATTGATTCACTTTGGCATGGTTTTTCAAACTATTATACTCACATAAATCCAAAATCATAGGAATTTGTTACATTGATATTCCTATGCCGTCTCACAATGCATTTGATATCAGTGCAGTGCAGTACATACGAAAGTCTGCTGCTGTGAGTTCATATTTATGATCTGTCATCAATGTTATTTTACAGTAATAAAAATAACCAGAGTTCATATTTATGATCAGTCATCAATGTTATTTTACAGTAATAAAAATAACAATTATCCTATTTTAATTTTACAATTTTACAGTTTAAACTATAGTTCCTTGAAGTTAGAAGATTTTTCTTTCATCAATATTTTATCATTGTTTATAGTTTACTGCAATCTGATTACTGATTTTTGTTCTTAAAACTTTTTATTTTCTAATTTTAAGAATTTTTTCATGTATGATTTATGAATATAAATCGATATTAGCAATAAAAAATGTCTATAATTAATGTAATACAACAGTAATAATACATGTTACAAAATAAAATTTAAAAGATGCTATGTATATATTTTTTATTCACCTATCTCATTATTTACGTGTTAAAATAACCTCGTTTAACGCTGTTTCATTTAGCGCTTTGTTTCCTTTGGAACGTATCCCCGTGTTAAACGAGGTCTTACTGTACTTTATATATAATTTAATATATTTCTAGTTCTTTTTTCTATTTAATTTTTTATAAGGTAATTTATTTTCAGATGCAGTATGAAGAAAAATTGGCATGAAGTCAGTTTCTATGATGATATTTAACATGGTATTATTTCTTTGGAAATGCATGTACAAAGAACCAGTTGGAATAGCATCTTGTATTATATATATATTAAATAGAATTTTTTATGAGTAAAAATAGAAATGAAATTTTATGATCCTGTAAATAATTTTGATAAGATGTTTCCCTTCCTATTGTTCAGTTAATAAAACTTACTTTAAAATTTATTAAATGAATTTAAAAGAAAAATGATTTGATTTTATTATTATTGTAATCAAATGAACTAATACTTATTAGCAAATAGAAGTATGATAATATCTCAGAATAAGCATTGTACAGTATAATCAGAAGTTTTTTGAAGATGAATATGAATTAGAAAATTTTATTTTCTAAATTTCTTCTTTTAAAAGATTGAAATAGGCTTATATAATAAAAAAGATAAGAAAAAGTTTGTGCATTAGCCCACTCTATCATTAAAACTGTAACCAATAGGCTACTAAATTAGAAAATACTAATAGATGTTAAAGACAGATAATTCTCCCATCATGACTGTTTAATTTTGAACTACTCAAGTTAGTAGAAGTTATAAATCAAAATTCATTAAATTTTATTGATTTTTCATTATCGTTTTAGTACAATACAGTATAATATCATAATTTATTTACTGAATACAAAGTTAATATTAAAGGGATCGGACAGAAAATGTATGATGCTTGTGTATCAGGTCAAATACCTGTGAGGTCATACTCATATGAATTGCATTCACTAGTCACATGGTTTAACAATTACATCATGATCATAAGTATGATGATTATGAGTAGTGTTTGTATAAGAAATAATCTTCATGGGATTAATTAAATCAGAGTAGTTATTCCTTATTGTCTAATATATCGGATATATTTAACAGTATTGATATCGCACATGTATTTCTAAAGTGACACAAATCAAAAACGAACGTTTTGAGAAAATTGGAACAAATTACGAAATCAGCTTAACTAAAAACCATTATATAACTAATAATTAATTTTTTCAAAATTTGTAATTTTTTGAAACCTTTTTTAGGAAAATGGTTTCAAAAGATGATGGAGGATTGCTTCCCAATTTATAAAATGGTGCAAACATAAAAATGCAAGTTTTTGACTTGTGTCACTTTAGAAATACGTGTGCTAAATGCAAGTTTTTGACTTGTGTCACTTTAGAAATACGTGTGCGATATCTATTTTGTAAATAAACCATATAGTTGCACTTCAAGGAAAATCTTTTGAAGAATTATAAAGAATTCTATGTTACATCATAAAAAGAAATAAATTATTTTTGCCAATATCTACTTAAAAGTCAGTGCCGATCAAAATCCCAACAAAATAAAATTTAACAACTTATGGATGTGCTACTGTTCCCAAAAAATATCATTTAAATTATTTTAGAGAACTTGAATAGAATTTATGCACAAACGGAAATCCAGCGATTTCTTATAAAAGGATAAGCAAGAAAGAAAGAAAATTTTTCCCTTCTAAATAATTAATTTAGTGTTAAAAATATCTCAATACCAAATTGCTACCATCCACTGATTTAAGATTTGTTAAATCTGTGGTCCATGTGGCCAGTAATTGTATCCACAAGATCACAATTACAAGAACACCAGACACCAGTTATTTTCACCTTAAACACTGAAACAACACTTAGGTCTTTGCCGACGACTACCCTCCTCTGCTAACAGATTAAAAAAAAATGCGAATTTATTCGTTTGGCGTTTTAAGTTTATCTTTTCAGTTTTCATAAATGATATGTTCAAAAAGGCGATTTTAACAATTAGAAGATAATATAGGCATTTTACACACGGTTTAACACCTATAGGAAGTGATGTCATAAAACTTTCAGGTGCTATATCTTTTCAACGAAGCCCCAAATCAAAAAATGACTCTAAGAACGTTTGTTTAGAATTGTCTCCTTTACATGCTCCAATTTTTTCCCAATATCTTTTGAACACCCTGTATATGTAATTTTTATTTCTTGAGAAATAAATTACGCAGAAATTTTTTTGGAGGATTGCCATTCTATTATTTTTTGTGTGGACTTTTAGCTGAAACGTTTATCTAAGCCTGTAATAAACAGACAATCATACAAATGATCATTTGTAATTTGGTTTCATGATTTTTTATGACGTTAATATTTGAAAAAGAGGATTTTGACAAGTATGTTGACCCTAAACAGGACAGAATTTTTTGCGCAATACAGTTAATATTGGAAACTTTTCACGTATATATTCCAAGTGATAAGAAAATTATTGATTTGACAATTTTAACGAAAAATAAATAAACAATTGCAATAACACTTAAAGAAAATTAAAAAATAGTACAAAATAATGATAAATAAATTATTATGTTTTCAGTTTTAATTAAATTTGTAAGGAGGAATCAACTTGAAAGGAATAAACAAGAGATCGACCAAAAATCGTTCCGCGATCGATGGGTTGAACATTTCTGGCATAGACATTATATACATTCGGATTTGTGCCTTTTATAATAATTAAGAAAACATTTTTAAAAGTCAAACACATTCAAATTTTTTAGTGAAGCGTGAGGCCTTAAGATGCAGCCTGTCTAGCTTATATCCCATTAAAATTTTACATCTCATATGTAAATAAAGTACAGTATTACCGAAACAGGATATTTGTGAAAATTTAGATGCAATTATTTTGGTTGATGTTATCATATTTTCTTAAATCGTCAAACAAGTAGTGCATCTAAATTTGTTGGAATTTAGAACTACTTGACGATTTAAGAAAATAATATAACAACAACAACCAAAATAACTGCATCGAAATTTTCACAAATATCCCATTTCGGTAATACTGTACTTGGCTTATTTTTTACATATGAGATGTTTTTAATGGGATATCATTTATTTTTTAGATGATAGATACATTTCTAGAGAAGAAAATCATCGTCTTCTACACCTTTTTAATTTAAGCCCAATTAGGCCAAAATTTTTAAATGAATACACTATGCCTATATTCTGAATTTGGTCAAAATCGGTTAAGCAATGCGATATGTAAAGATATTTATCGAAATCGGATCCCCTTTCTCCCTTTGACCCGATTGTGCTCAAATTTTTAGGGGACCTCAAGTAAACTAAGAAACACCTATATTCCAAATTTCATCGATATCGGTTAAATGATGCGACCTGTAGAGGTGTTTGCATAGGAGAAGAAAAATGACACTATTTTGTCGATTTTTAAACCGCTCTAATTCTGTTATTAATTGGATTTGAAACTTCAAATTTAGCAGTCTATGTCTATTGAATATTTTTCTCAAATGTAATTGTCAGATTAAAAATATTTATCTTAGGACCAAAGTTACAGCGAGTTGAATTTTGGCTGTAATGACTCCGGTAATTATAGCCAAGTACAGTAGTCAGTCAGTGACTACTGTACTTGGCATACGGCCGTATTCACTAAACAGGATCGAGATCGAGTCTAATCCTCGATCACAGAATCGGAGATCGAGTTGGAAGCTGGATCGAGATTCTGTTGGTATTCACCGAATGCGAATTAGCCGATCCGAGAGACGATCTCCTCCTGTTAGTAAACCGTCATATTATTGGTTTAAAATAACACGTGCTAATGATGTCATGCTGAAACTGAAGTACTTTCAGAAACTTATCAGATTATAGATGTTAAATTTTGTGTATTTACCACGAAAAAAAAATCAACAAATATTTAATATATTTGAAAAAGAAGTACTATTAGAAATATTTTTCAATAAAACTTTTTGTTCTCAGAATGTACCTTTTCTGGGGCGTAGATTTTGAACTTCGCGCCTTACATGTTTGACTTAAAGTTCTTAAACCACTAAAGGCGGATACCCACTTCAGCTGCGTTGCCGCAGGCTGAAGAATAGCAAACGCCGATATACCAGGGCCATCTGGAACACACTTCTTACCGGGCCAGATTCGTTGCTTTGAAAAGCAGTCGTGACGTCACCAACGAAATCTTACTTGTAGTAATGGTAGTGTACGGTATTGTGTTTTACTCATTGATTCGTTGCTTTGAAAAGCAGTCGTGACGTCACCAACGAGATCTTACTTGTAGTAATGGTAGTGTACGGTATTGTGGCACTAATCGAAATCGCATTATTCGAACTCGCACTAATCGAGGCCTACCTGTAATTTATATATCATGAGTAATAGTCTATATATAAAAATAACATTTTTAATAAAATATAGAAAATAGTAATTTTATTAGTTCATTTGATGATAGAAGTTTCTACGATTTTACAATATAAAAACTGTTTATATTTAGACTATTTTATTCTGCAAATTCCATTTATAACCCATTCCCTATTGATAAAATTCTTCCGACCTTATATTTACATATAAAAATAAGAGTTTCATCTACTTCAATCATAAATACAAGATCAACTAATAAGTTTCTATTATTCATATGAAACTTGAAACTTTTTAAAAAATGTTGTACGCGAACAACACTTTAACTCTAATAAAAAGTTTCATCAACCGAACTTAATTCTAATAGAAAAGTTTCATCAACCGTTAATTTATTTGAATAGTCAGAAAATATTTTCAGAATATTAGTTAAGAATACATTGGAATCTGCAAAAACAATGTTAATATAAATAGGAAATTTTTTCCCACATGTTCCAAGAGATATAAAATAAAATCGATTCGTTCACATTCAATTTTAAAAGAAACACGCATTAGATTAGAAAAACACCATATAGAGATTCTGGTATAAAGGTAGAGTGAATATTCGTCATAGCAATGCTACTAGTATGTTGGATTTTATGTCGTTTTGAATAAATGATATACACACACATAAAATAAAAGCATATCTGACTACAAAAAGAAAAATTATAATACAAAACTTATTTCTTTATTTCATCTGCAGACACATGTTCACGTGTTCGACTTCACCGAATAATCAGAAAAAGTGAGTGAAAAAAGTGAAGTCTCTGTCATGTTGCCAGCCTAGATGCACTGTGATTAATTATTATTAATTTTTACAAAACATTAACACATTTAGTTACAACTATACATTATCACTACAATAAAACATGAAATAATACACAATAAAAAAAACAAATAGATTGAAGATCAAAATAGACATCAACTAATTTTGGTAAATACTGTATTTGGAACTATAAATAGCATATAAAAAGATACTTTATTCGTTTGAAATTTTTGTAAAACAAAAACTATAATGATATTCTTACATATCTAATCAACCATTAATAATATAAAAAAAGAAAAAATACTATTTAGATATTTTATTTCTCTTTAAAATTTGAGAATATTAGAATCAAATACGCTTTGCAATATACCGAAAGAATTAATTGATCCACTACACAGTATTAATTAATTAATATTTTTGTATAGACTTACGTAATGACATTTTAATCTCATTAAATTTGACGGGATCAAGATTGAATCGTATATTATTTAAAAAAAAAATAATGATGTATATTAAATATAGCAGAAAAGTCGGCCGGATTGGTCGCGTGGAAACGCTTCTGCTTTCCACTCTGGAGGACCCGGGTTCGAATCTCGGGTCCCACCCCTTGAAAGTATTAATCATGGGGTCCGGGTCCGGGCCCGGCCGTTGATCCCCGTCCTCCACAATCCGGCTGACCCCTCCGCAGGGGTGGGCAGCCTGTGGAAGGGCTTGTTTCGCCCCGCCACTTAGAAAGTGGCGTCATCTGTTGACCAAAAAAAAAAAAATATAGCAGAAAACGAATTCTAGAGATAATTTTAAATAAAAGTTATATCTTTCTGTTCTTTATAAAATTTGAATTAAAGTCAGATCTTGTTAAGATTGTTTGCTGAATAGTGAATTCTGCTAGAAATTGTTTGCCATAAGTTAGTTATATCAACAGCTTTTATGATTTTTGGAAAAGATTTAAACAGAAGAAACCATTATTTCATTTATTCGTAAGTGGATCTATATATATCATAAATTCAAATTTGATTCAGAAAAGTTTTAATTTTCATAACTAATGCAAATTAAATAATAATAATAATAATAATTCGAATGAAAATCGCATTCTAATTTTAATAAGTTTTAGTTCAAATCGTTTAAATCGACCATCTTTACTGTCATCAAAATGTAAATCTGTTAAAATTTTCAAAGTAATAAAAAAATAAACTGAGCCAAATGGCTGTAATATAGAACCTTATCATCTGGAATTATAAAATGCAAAATGCTAATTAATCATAATAAACACAGAAATACAGTCGCAAAGAATAAGTAATTCTGTAAGTTATGATAGCTCTTATGTTGAGGTTAGGTTAATTAGTTTACGCCGCCATATCCTCATGGGATATACTGTATCTGGCGGCGGCCACTTGTAGAGCCCATCACAGGCTGGCCAACACCCATAATGGAGTCAACCGGATGGGGTTCAACGGGACAGGCCCAGACCCCTCCTGAAAAACTGGAGGTGTGGACCCGGATCCTCCAGGGTGGTAAGCCAAAGCTTTACCACGCGGTCATCCGGCCGACTCTTATGTTGAGATTTGCACATTATGAAGCCAGCCTCCTCTTTCCCTTATAGTCGGGCCAATCATTATTAATGTTCCCCTCATCCGTAAGACGCGAAGGAACATTAACGATGGGATACAGGGTTTCTCCATCGTTTGCGATGGATATACACCGTCCCTAACCTCTCCTCTGGGCTCCATCAGACCCCTACACCTGGTCTTAATCATCTCCTAAGTTGAGTTTTCGTATTTGCAAATATCCAACTGTAATAATGAAATAAAGATTTTTTTAAAAATGAAAGCCACTATATTTTGATGTAACTTCTTATAAATAGCGTTAGCAGTAAACAATCAACTTCGATCTCAGAAGTTTCCGAAGAATTATTTTTTTCTGATTTTTAAGTTTCATAAATTTATTCAAAATTAACTTTTATAAAAATTCCAAATTAATCAGCCGGATGGCGACGATGGAAGCGTGTTTTCATTCCATATGTAGGATCGGTGTGCAATACCGGGTCCCAAACGAGTTTTCTTATGAGATTCTGAGCCTGCTCGTTGAACCCCATTCTCCACCTGACGGCTAACCCCACGAAAGATGAGGCAGCCCGTAGTCAGCCTCTAGGAGAGAGGGGTCCAGCCAGGATATTTTCCCGGGGCCCATGTCGATAGGATGCCAACCCTTATGGGATGGTGCAATATAAAAAGGTTCTATATTTTTGACCGCCTGATATCAGTGATGTTTCACAAAATGTATTTCTGTTCAGTATTAGTGAGTTATTAATCAATACTCGTACACAATTTTACAATATGCATATACATAATACAAAATAAACGAGTCCGTCACACGTATGTGTAGAGGGGCCTCAAATAAGTCTTGTCCCGGCTGAAAAATTTCTCTCGGAGGCTCTGTTTAGAATAACAATCAAATCCACGTCTTTTAAAGATTTATTTTAGCATATATAAAGTCACGCAAATCAAATGACGATACATTGAATTTGGAGAACAATGCATAAATATCTTTTGAAAATTTCGTTTAATATGTCAAAATATGAAGAATGGTATCGAAATCAATTAATTAAATATACTTCTAACAAAGCCTTGCAATTCTGTATGGCGATAAGAGATCAAGACGGCACATAAGAGATTAAGATCTCTTATGTGACGTCACAAACCGTTATAGCTGGCCCGGTAAGAAGTGTGTTCCAGATGGCCCTGGATATGCCCAGTATTCGTTCCCATTCTCACCCACATAATGCGTTTAGGCCTAAAACCTATTCAGTACCGTCCTCAGGTTCCACACAATCAAATGCACGTCTTTTCAGATTTATTTTAGCATATACAAAGTCACGCAAGTCAAATGACGATACATTGAATTTGGAGAACAATGCATAGATATCTACTGTGACATTTCATCAACCGGGTGCCGACTCTTGACCTTTTCCGAAAATGACTACTGGATGTGACTCCACGAAGGAAGAGCGTCGCTCACTTCGTTCTTTTTTCCCAATTTGTATATACGCGTAAATTTAGGTTTAAGTTGTACATAGGATTAGTTTTTAAGTTGTAAATAGTCTTAGTTTTTAAGTTCTTATTTTTCATGATCTGCGACCTCAACCCTTTTCCATCCGTGACCAAGGACTTCACCGATCTGGAAGACGACATCACACCAAAACTCCCGCGGACAGACTTTTTCCCCTTACTCGAGGAGGACTCCAGGATTTGACTTTGGACTGACAGGAATTGACAGCCAGCCGGGAGTGGCTTCGGCTGGCTTTTTTTCCTCGGACTTGGTAGCCCAGTTTTTGTCCCTCATTGGTCAAACTGTGTGGCCATGAGGGAGGTTTCTGGGAAAATCCCACAGAATGGGTGTCGCCTTGACGGGGCTCTGTGGCTTACGGAAAGAAATTTGACATCTCTTATGTGACGTCACAAACCGTTATAGCTGGCCCGGTAAGAAGTGTGTTCCAGATGGATATGCCCTGGATATGCCCAGTATTCATTCCCATTCTCACCCACATAATGCGTTTAGGCCTAAAACCTATTCAGTACCGTCCTCAGGTTCCACACAATCAAATGCACGTCTTTTCAGATTTATTTTAGCATATACAAAGTCACGCAAGTCAAATGACGATACATTGAATTTGGAGAACAATGCATAGATATCTTTTGAAAATTTCACAAAATAATTTGATGAATTTAAGATTTGTTTTATCACCAAGAATTTTAAATAAATCCCATAATTTTTCCGGATTTGATGAAAATATCCTAATTATAGCCTAAATATAATTTCTTTTATCGATAGAAAAAGATTTAATACAATTTATAATTTAGATTCTTTATTTAGGAACAAATCTGAATAAAATTCTAATTTTCAGGACTTCTGTCTACATGTTTTCTCCATTTAGACAGATGATAATTTAATTCCCTTTGAAAAATTTTAATATTTCTTGTAATCTAAGAATGTGTTTGGTGTTTGGAATATAACTTTCATTTAAACATTACTACTGAAAACTTTCTTAATAAACATATTTAAATAAGTATTTTTGGAAAGAAATTATCGCTATTTTTCCGAATCTACTTATTATTGAGTAATATGAAAAATATATAATATTATGGAGTAATGCTGACATTATACAAGACATCTTTATATAGGATAATCAAATTTTAGAATTGTTTTTACTATGGTTAGTAAAATTTTTTCTTAACTAAGAACACCCGACAGTTTAACACTAAATAAAATATTTTACTTGTTCTTATATTATATCCAATTAATCCTATAGTTAGTATAGTAGATTTCTCGAACAAAAATCTTCTGATTTTTATAAAAAAAGCCTCTTCTTCATCAAATTACTCAAAATAGACTTGATTTATAATTTCAATCAAAATGGTGGTTGTTTCCGTCGGAAGCAAGTAAAGTATGCTTTGTAAATAAACAATTTCTTCTGCACAAATAATTGATATATTAACTATAAAATTTCATTTAAATGAAAATTTTCAAATTTTATTTAAGGACTTTTTAACTTTTGTTTGCATTTTAAATAAGAAGCAATACTATATTTAGTTTTGCGAAAAAAATTATATGTCAAGGTGAAACAGTAAAATATCTGACAAAAGTGATTCTTCTACAACTTGGCAAATTCTATATCATTATTTAAACATCGAGACAAATATTGCTTATATTTAATTTCTTTATTTACTAAATTTTTTCTTATAATATTGCCAAAATTGCATGCATGCAAATCAAATCTTGCTTCCGAATAAATAAAGAAATTAAATATAAACCAATATTTGTCTCAATGTTTAAATAATGATATAGAATTTTCCAAGTTGTAGAAGAATCACTTTTGTCAGATATTTTACTGTTTCACCTTGACATATAAATTTTTTCGCAAAACTAAATATGGTATTGCTTCTTATTTAAAATGCAAACAAAAGTTAAAAAGTTCTTAAATAAAATTTAAAAATTTTCATTTAAATGAAATTTTATAGTTAATATATTAATTATTTGTCCAGAAGAAATTGTTTATTTACAAAGCATACTTTACCAGCTTCCGACGGAAACAACCACCATTTTGATTGAAATTATAAATCAAGTCTATTTTGAGTAATTTGATGAAGAAGAGGCTTTTCTTATAAAAATCAGAGGATTTTTGTTCGAGAAATCTACTATACTAACTATAG
>AYEL01087254.1:0-40490 GCA_000484575.1 Olivierus martensii | reverse complement strand
AAATAAACATAATTGTATCGGAATTGTTTTATTTGATAGAAAACAGATATAGGAATGGAATAAAATCAATATTTTTGGAGAAATGAAAAAAAAATGTTTTTAATTACGCGATTGATTAACTGGCGTCTCTAAGAAACCAACTACAATGTGATGTATTTTTTTTCATCTAACCTGCGCCGGGTTAATTAAATTGTTTATTTTGTCCGGATTTAGCTGATGCACCCTGTACATATAGCATATAGTATATTTATATGAAGGAATAATATATTATCTATGCATTATTTTGATATTTAATAATCAATGAAATTTTATGATACATTTTATATAAAATATGCATTATCATTGAGAAAAGATATTTTTATAATATTTTGTTATAAACAGCAATAAAATTTATATTTATTCATCCTGTTTTTGTTTAATTTAAATATAAAAAAAACAAACATTTAATGTGAAAAAGTATTTGATATAAAATATTTCTCCTATTGGAAGGCTTATTTTCTTATATCAAATAATAAAATTGTTACTATTTGAAATGCATTTAAAAAATATCTTTATCAGCATGTATGAAAAAACAAAGCAATCTAACAAGGGGAGGTTCAGACATTCGGGTCATCAATTTTTTTGAAATTTCTCATACTTATAGTAGTCCTCTAGGACAATATAATGTGTGAGCAATAAAGTGCACAACTCAAGCATTATCGAGAAAATTGCACGAGAAGTTTCGTACTAAGTTCATATATTCTAAAATTTAATTATGTTTCGAATGTCTCACTAGCGCAGTGGTTGTAGATATGCTTTTATAATTGCGTGATCGCTGGTTCAATTCTTATCTTTGACAATTTTTTTTATTTTTATTTATTTATTTTATTTTTATTATTATTTTTCTCTTACATTATTCTTTTATATAAATACAGTTATTTATATTTTTTTATTTGTTTTAAATATTTTATATATGTTTATATCAATGATGGCTTCTATATATTTTTTGTCAATAGATGATGCCACTTTCTATTCTGTAAAAATATTAACTTTCTTACTGCAAAATGAGTGTGATGGATTTGAAAATTACTTCTCTCGGCATTTGTAACAAATAAATCTATTCCAAATGACTTTCGTCGATAAAGTCCGTTTAGAAATCATTGAATGTAATAAAAACCAAACAATGTTTATCAAAATCAGTTCCAGGAGGTTGAAGTTTAATAAAAACCAAACAATGTTTATCAAAATCAGTTCCAAGAGGTTGAAATTATAAAAACCAAACAATGTTTATCAAAATCAGTTCCACAAGGTTGAAGTAGATTCACAATTGACAAACGATATAGGCCAATTAAGAAGCCGAAGATGTACATTTCATTTCATTCGAAACAAAAATAAAATTAGAATCTACCTAACAATCATCTCACTTCATTCTGAAACAAAAATAAAATTAGTGAATCTAGCTAAAAATCATCCCACTTGGTCTGTGCACTCTCCATAGAAAAGGTTCTCCTGTAAATTATTAAAGAAAGGGGAAAATATCAAAATTGGAGGAATATTTGCCAATAAATATGCCATTATCAATAATTATAAATTAGTGTTAATAATTAAATCAATAATTTATAAATTGTATTAATAGTTAATTATTACAAGTTAATATTCTTATAGAATGGAAAGTGGCATCATTTGTTGACAAATATTCTTATAGAATGGAAAGTGGCATCATCTGTTGACAGAAAAAAAATTTCTTATAGAATGGAAAGTGGCATCATCTGTTGACAAAAAAAAAAAAAATTGTATATATGAGTATATACATAAAATATTTAAAATAAAAAAAAAAATAAATAACTGTATTTATATAAACAATGGAAGAGAGAAATAATAATAATAAATAAATAAATAAAAATAAAAAAAATTGTCAAAGCTAAGAATTGAACCAGCGATCTTGCAATTATAAAAGCAAATCTTCAATCACTGCACTACTGAGACATTCGATAGATAATTAAATTTTAGAATATAAGAACTTCATTCGAGAGTTAATTAAATTTTAGAATATATGAACTCAATACGAAAACTTCGAATTATAATTAAATTTTAGATTATATGAACTCAATACGAAACTTCCAATTAATTAAATTTTAGAATATATGAACTCAATACGAAACTTCTCTCGCGATTTACTCGATCAATGCTTGAGTTGTGCACTTTATTGCTCACACATTATATTGTCCTAGATGATTACTACAAGTATGTGCAATTTCAAAAAAATTGGTGACCTGAATGTCTGAACTTCCCCTTGTAAGAGAAGAAATTTTATAAATTTATAAATTTCTTATTAATGTATCATAAAATATAACAAAATGGTAGCACTTCTGTAAAAAAAAAAAACTATTTTATATTTTATCTTGTATTTCAAAAGTTTGAATATAAAGTAACCCTTATATTTATTTACTTTTAATGAAATGTAAGTATTTATTATATTTGAGTAATAAAATATTTTTATTTTACGTTTACAAAATATCCTTACAAATATTACAATTTTTATAGTGGAATTTTATAAATCACTTTGAATTATCAAAAATAGGACCAAAATAAAAGATTAAAAACTTAGAGTAACAGAAGAAATTATAAATACCATGTATTGCAAGTAATTGATTGCCATTCAACAAATATCTTATATAACTGATTGACTGGTTTATATCATGCAATATATAAAATATCTTTGTAGTGTAAAATTGTAAATGACTTTTTTTTTACACTACAGAATGGCATATAGATAGATAAAATGTATAGTGGGCTGTGCTTGGTGGTTTAGTGCCAGAAGAAAAATGAAGTGAGAATATCAAACAGCAAGAGGGGAAAAAAGAACATTTTAAAAAAGTTTTAAAAATTTGTGGCTATTTGAAGAGATTTCTATGAAATGCATAATAGCTTAAAAATGTGTGTAATTTTAACAAATCACTGGTTGTTTTCAGGCCTATTATTGGTAACCCAGGTGCAAAAACAATATTGCCACCCTTATTAATTTAATATTATTTAAGAATTTGATATGCAAAATTTATTTTTATATCTATACATTCATAGTTTTAAACAGTTATGCAAAAGAAATGTATTTTAATTTTTATTTTCATAAAATGAAACAAAGATTCTTAAAAAATAAATGGTTTTAAGATCAATATTTTATTTCATGTATAAGTACAAAATTAATACATAACAAAGACAACTGTTAGTATTAAGTGTAATGAAAGTAAAATTGATTTCATATATAGTTGTACCATATAGATGTGCATAGGTGTCTCTATTATCATCATACTAAAATTTAATTGCAATGATTAAGAGTTAAAATTAAAATGATAAATAAGAAAATAAATTTGTGAGTATGATAAATCAGTCACAAATTTATTCTTTTCTTGCTTCTTTTGATACAAATTCATCAATTATTTTTGATAAATTCAAATTCTTGCAAATATATTTCTATAGCTAATAATGCAAGATTAGTTAGCCTTTTCTGTCATATCAATGATCTAAGATGAGTTTTAATGAATGAAAATTAATCAAAAATTATTTCCCCTAATGCCACAATTACAGGCAGAGTTAAAAAATTCTTAATGTTATAGAAAAATTAGGAAATGAAGATATTAATTCATTAGTTATGATGTAATCCAAAGTAATTAAGGGTTTATCAATAGACAAAATATTTCTCTAAAACTTAATATATCATTAAATAATTCAAGTCTATTCAGATCTTTTTCCATATCATCAACTACATTTATTTGTAAAAACTTTCCAGGTCCATACAATATTTTTTTTCAAAATGTCAGAATCTATTTCATGAAAAGAATACAAAAATTAAATATATTGTTACATTGATCTAATAATATAAATCTTTCCTCTGTGGAAGTTTTTGCCCTATCTATAATGGGAAAATAAAAATTAATTTTTTAAAATTTTGTTTAGTATTTTGTAAGGACTAATCATTTGATTCATACAAAAATTGATGAGATTTTTTTTAATTTTTCTTATGTGAGTTTGGGGAATTTCAGGTTCTACATCAATAGAACCTGAATCTTATGTGAGTTTGGGGAAATTCACATTCTTCAGATAGCTTTATAGCTTCACTAATATATTCATTAAAACAGATAACATTTTTCTTATTTAAAAATTTTTAAAAATTATCCAACACTTTAGTACATTTATTAATGTTAATGTTGGGATTTTGTAACATTTTGCTATATCAATTTTTGAGAATGTATCCTATCAGATTATTAATGAACATAAAAATTTAAAGGATTTTAATTTTTCAGTTAAGGAATTTACCATGTTTCTTGTGTTTAAACCTCTTTGATCATCACTTAAAATAATTTATTTAAATATTGTAAATTTGTTTGAGATTTTGCTGCTTAGGTCTTACAGCATAAATGCAACTTGACTATTGAGTTTCACTTAAAGATTTCAAAGTTAAATTTTTAATAGTCTTTTTTAATATATTCTATCTATATTGAGAAGCAGATAAAAAATTAAATAATTCTTGAACAATATCGAAAAATCTAATGGTTTCATTATTAATGCTTACGACATCATTAACAATTATGTTTAAACCATATACTGCACGACACAAATGTTGCTCTGCAATTAACATTTAAAATTCTTTTTTGAAGTTCTATATGCTTATCCCTCATGTTGGCTCCATTATCATGCCTTGTCCATAGATATTTTGCACATCAAGGCTAAATTTTGGTAACGATTTATTACTAAGATACTATTTTGTTCGATGTGACTTAAATTTGAAGTGCAATCAGGGATAACAAAAATATTTTGAATTTTTTATTATAGTGGTTAATTTTTTTGTTATAGCTGCTGCTAATAACTCAATGATTTCATTTTGAAAATGTACTCCCAAATAATATGGCATATGACTTTGTTTTTTATTTTGATATCTGTACATTTCTTATGTGCTCTGCTATTATTGGATCAAACTTAGTTAACTTTTCTACAGTTTTCATAAAATTTCCATTTTGTTGGGATGGTATAGCTCTGATTCCTCTCCACAAAATACCAAACACTGATCAGATAAGAATTGAACAATGACTATCATTCTTCCAATAAGAGCATACCATCATTTTGTTCCCATTTCATAATATGTTTGAAGATTATTATCTATTGTGCTAGTTCTTTTGCATTTGGAATTTAATTCACATCACATTTTTGAGCATTCAGTATGTTGTGCATTGTTTTGTGTTGCAGAAAATACATTTCTGCATGTCGCCAGTCTAAATAGCCACTATGGGTCAACTTAATAATTTGTTGTTTAATTTTTAAACCAAAAACAAAATACCTTAATCAATTTAATAGAATAAACTAGCCAATTTCTGGCAATTTTTTCCCTGTTTTCTAGAATCTATCAAAATATGTTGACAATCTATTTGTTTCATCTAAAGGGAAACTAACATTATTAAGAAGTTGCACTGGTCTTTTCTTTGCTAAAATTTCTAAAGTCAATTATTAATTGAATCAAGTCATGTTCCTGGATCTGCCAGCACCAAAGAAGAACTTTAGGGTTCTCCTTCATCAAGATCCTCTTCTTCAGGCTTTTCCTTTTCTGTTTCTGACGATGATGAAGGTAAAATGTGTCATCTTGCTGGTGCTCTTGCTCTTTTACAGAATTGGGTGACAAAGCAATCAATAAATCTCTGGAATATTCAGTGATGGTTCAGATTCTTCAGGAACAATTTCAGTTGTGGAACTAACTGATGCACATGTTACAGAAAGATTTTTGAAGAATCCAGAAACTTTGTTAAAGCTCCATTTACTTGTTAGTTCATTCCTTTCTTTTACTTTTAATTCCTTTTTTATAAGCACCATACTATGCTTATTATCTATATATATAAAAGCCCAAGTTTGAAAAGAGTAACGCTTTTTAAGAGATATTATTGGATTACGATGACCACGTGATCCGCCTAGCTGGTGATGCTATTGGATTAGAAAAATCTGTCGTTAGCTATCTGAGCAGTCTCATTGTACTATACGATCACATGATCAAAGTAATGGCAAATGTTAGCTCCTTTGCTATCGAACTGAAATTTGAAGTATATATTCAAAGGTATGTTGTGTCATAGTTCTATTTTAATTATATAACTAATTAAATGCATAGTCCCTAATTTAATTCGATATTTATTATATCTTTTAATATTTAATCGGAAATTTCTATTTATCATTATATTAAATAAGTTAGTATAAGTTAAATTTTGTTAGACTTAATGAGTAGATAGACTCTGCGTGGTCATAGGCAATTATAAATATAACGTATAATTTCTTTTGAGTACATTAGACCAACCAATACATTTTTTTTACATCAACTTTGATGAGACTATAATTCTTACATTAAAATATAAATTTTGGCAGACTTGATAATTAGGCTGATGCTACGTGAAGTGTGCTAGATATACCGTATACTATACGGTATAATTATAGTATATGCTGATGGCTTCAGAAGCTATATTATGGATCAAAATTTTGTTCCGTCGGCAACAATCCCCAACTCGACGGCCAACGCCCAAACGCGACGGACGACTAAACTCCCCCTCCTCCTCCCACGAGATCTCCCAGGTAACTGGTTTGGGCTCCCAACCCAGCTTGAAGACGGCTCACCGGAAAACTCTCCCCTGGGATTCGAGACAGGCTGTGAACGACGCACTGGGGCTCCAACAAAGTGGATGACGTCGAGAAAGGTCCAATCCAGGGTGTCCAGTCCGCACTCCGGTGGTGAAGAGACGTCGTCGTCGGAACGCTGACCCAAGCAGCAACCAAACCATTGAAGACACGGAAAAAGTTATACTATATTGTAACAATTTGTCATTAAGTCCATTAAAAAATAAAACGCGACGGACGACTAAACTCACCCTCCTCCTCCCACGAGATCTCCCAGGCAACTGGTTTGGGCTCCCCAACCCAGCCTGAAGACGGCTCACCGGAAAACTCTCCCCTGGGATCCGAGACAGGCTGTGAATGACGCACTGGGGCTCCACCAAAGTCGATGACGTCGAGAAAGGTCCAATCCAGGGTGTCCAGTCCGCACTCCGGTGGTGAAGAGACGTCGTCGTCGGAACGCTGACCCAAGCAGCAACCAAACCACTGAAGACACTGAAAAAAATTATACTATATTGTAACAATTTGTCATTAAGTCCATTAAAAAATATTTTGCATATAATTTAACTTAGCGAGTGAGAAGATACCATAGAGTTGGCCTGTTTAACTGCGCATTAATCAATAAATGAATAAGTACACGTATTTCATGATTGACATCACTTTTGCAATCTAGAAACTGAGTGATTGATGTTGACATTTAATGGTCGTAAATATCAGATATATTCTGATTAATTTTATAGCGACCAATACCAACGACAATAAATAGGTAATATATTATTTTGGAGAAGTTGACAAAAAAATCTGTGGTTGGATTTCTACAGTATAAAAGTATAATTGAGCGATATATAAGTATAATTCTGGTATCTAATATATTATTTTGGAGAAGTTGACAAAAAAATCTGTGGTTGGATTTCTACAACATAAAAGTATAATTGAGCGATAATTCACGTCGAAAACGAATTTTTGAAAGCCGTATTTTTGTTAATTGCCATAATTGTTTTCGGTATTTACCGATATTTGAATATTTTATTTCAATTATCTATTATTATAGAATTCTTTTTTATGATGAATATTTATTTAATTAAAACAAAATGAAAGGTGTCCTCCCTAAACAATTCCTGTTTTCAAAATAAGTAATTCTTTTAGGCATATAATCAAGAAAAATCAGCCTATACAGAATACATAGTTTATGGAATTTCCTTTAATCTTTTTCAATTGAAAATTTTCATAAACTAAAACACTCGTTCTGTTTTTATTCGTTAAAAAAACAAATTCAGTTATTTGTTTTTAATGCCAGTACTTCTTTACATACTAAACAAACTGAAATAAAATCTGTCTAGATTATGACATCATCTTTTCGCTCACTGCATAATTAAATATACTATTTCGCCATTAATTCCAATTTATGAAAATTATTTTGTGAACTAATATTCTTTCGAGAAAGTTTATCATCTTAGAAATTGGTTGCAAAATGATTGGTTTATCTGTTGCAACATACAGACATAAATCTCAGTCTAAATCCACCTTTTATCCTGAGTATTGCATAAGTGCAAAAGCCACGGTGTTTCTTCGTGTTTGAAATATATTTTTCTTGTACGAACATGCTAAAATAGACCGAATAGTTTTGATAAATTTGCGGAAAGTGGTATTAAAATCTTAAAGAAACTCATTGTCTCAACTTGTAAGAATAGTTTAATGACTCTATTTTAACTGAAGTTCAAAAAATCAAGTTAAATTTGGCCTCTAAAGATTTTTTGCAATTCATCATCAAGGACTTTGCCAGGCTGGCTGAGATTCAGAATCGAACAGGCATTCTCAGAAGATATATCCCCTAACAGGAATGCAGAACCAGATATTTTAATTCGCATTTGATTATTCAGATAGAATCAAAAGAATTATCCTAGTTAGTTTGTTTTTAATGCCAGTACTTGCTTACATACTAAACAAACTGAAATAAATAAAATCTGTCTAGATTATGACATCATCTTTTCGCTCAATGCATAATTAAATATACTATTTCGCCATTAATTCAAATTTATGAAAATTATTTTGTGAACTAATATTCTTTCGAGAGAGTTTATTATCTTAGAAATTGGTTGCAAAATGATTGGTTTATCTGTTGCAACATATAGACAAATCTCAGTCGAAATCCACCTTTTATCTTGAATATTGCATAAGTGCAAAAGCCACGGTGTTTCTTCGTGTTTGAAATATATTTTTCTTGTACGAACATGCTAAAATAGACCGAATAGTTTTGATAAATTTGCGGAAAGTGGTATTAAAATCTTAAAGAAACTCATTGTCTCAACTTGTAAGAATAGTTTAATGACTCTATTTTAACTGTAAGTTCAAAAATCAAGTTAAATTTGACCTCTAAAGAATTTTTTTGCAATTCATCATCAAAAACTTTGCCAAGCTGGCTGAGATTCAGAATCGAACAGGCATTCTTATAAGATATATCCCCTAACACGAATGCAGAACCAGACATTTTAATTCGCATTTGATTATTCAGATAGAATCAAAAGAATAGTTAGACATTGTTCGTTATTTAATCTTGTAATTTAAGAAATGTAATTGTTTCTACAAGCATATTTTTCGAATTCAATTCCTTCTCCCTTATGTATTAGTTTGCTTGTTTCATTCTCAAAATGATATTTCCAGTTACCAGAATTTTGGTTCCCTCTGTTCGGAGAAAAGGATTCCCATTCTATGTGCGATGCATGAATTATGTTTCGATTCTCTTTATAACATTACAACTCTTCCATATATTAATACTCCGATGGACAAATTTTTTGCATCACAACAAAAATAAAACTTACTGTTCGATTAAAGATAATTTAAGTATTGAATATCGCATATCATTGCAATTTATATTTGCTTTTGTATTATTCTAAAAAATACGCATCTACAGTATATGTAAATGATCTTATAATTTGCATAAAAATAGCGGCTATTTCTTTTAAGTTAGCTTAGCTTCCTACAGTTTGAAAATAAGGCAAGAAATTATCGTAGTATGAATGTCTATAAAGATATACTCAAAATCTGTTTTATAACATAAATTATGAGCTATCCACGTAAGCTTCCCTAATGTAAGATGTTATCATGTTTATGTTGAAATTGGAAGATATATACCGGTACTTAAAACAATTTAAATAATAATAAATATTAAAATTCATTTTCTCGTATAGTATAAATACTTATATAGATAAATAATATTAAACATAATATAATTATCAATAATATATAATAATAACATATCTATATATATTGTGAGGAAAATCTCTGATATAAGAGAATGGAGATTATTCCTCTGACAAAAATAAAAATTTTCAGTTTAGAAAATAAAACTTTTTCGAATCTTTCCATATTAGTCTGAACTCATACGAATCACAACAGAATCACGCCACAACCATAAAACGGTGGTTGCTTGTGAATTATAATTATATTAATATAGAAACGCATAATCTAACTCATTTGTCAGACGGACCACTAACTGAAGTCAGTTTCAACTGCTGTCGCAACTTGTGGTCGATATCATCCACAAAATTGTGATCGTCAGTGGTTGAGCGCAACTCACATAGTGCAATATACCGACCACTAGCCGCCGACAGTGCTTCCTTTCAATCAGCAATTGGTAACGGATTGCGCATATAAGGGTTCGCGAGTGGTTGATTTCGGCCACAAGGCAACCGCCGATTTATGGTTGTGGCGTGGTTCTGTTGTGGTTCGTGTGAGTTCAGCCTTAAGGAATATCTCACCAAAGCTATTGTTGAACATACGATTGAATCGGCCGGATTGGCCGCATGGAAACCATATCCCAAGGTTGAGTCGGCCGGATTGGCCGCGTGGAAACGCTTCGGCTTTCCACTCTGAGGACCCGGGTTCGAGTCTCGGGTCCCACCCCTTGAAAATATTTATCGTGGGGGACCCGGGTTCGAGTCTCGGGTCCCACTCCTTGAAAATATTTATCATCCCCGCCTCCACACTCCGGCTGACCCCTCCGCAGGGGTGGGCAGCCTGTGGAAGGGCCTTTTTTCCCCCCGATCCCGAATGGGGGTTTTGTGCAGAACTTGTCCCCCGAAAAGTAAAGCGCATAATGAAAAGCCGAAAGTGAGACGAACGAGTCCGTATGCGGGCCGGCCGCAGGCTCACAGTGACGGATGTGGACACCATTGATGCAGTTCTGTTTCCGTATGCGAACCCGCAGTGAGCCAAGTGACGGACTCGGAACCACCAACGCGAGGTAACCCCTTTAGTCGCCTTTTACGACACGCGGGGGCAGACGGTGGGTATATTCTAACCCCTACCCACAGGGGGTAGTGGAAGGGCTTGTTTCGTCCCGCCACTTAATACTCTTACTGAGTGGAAAGTGGCGTCATCTGTTGACCAAAAAAAAAGAACATACAATTGACAAGCGTATTATCGATACTAAAAGTATTTTACATATTATTTTGATATAAACTGTTTTTTACGGTTTAAAGCTAATTTTCCAAAAGCTCGGTCTGATTCTTCTTTCATTTGGCTCAACCTTAGGTTCAACATAAAATTGAAGTCAACAAACAATCGAAATAATAATTATCTTCTAATAATTGATTATCATTGATTATCCGCTTGTCCATCGTGTTATTCATCAAAGTTTGTTAGCGATTTCTATTAATATGCGCGAAAAATTAAATTTTATTATATCTACACCACCATTGTCAGCCTGAGTATAAACAAAACAAAAATATATGATAATTTGCAGAATGCATCACTAATGTGACATCTACTGATTATAAATCGGGAATCTAAACGTTGTCATAAGTAAAACATCGAAAAATAATTTATTGAGAAACTAATCCAGATAAATTGTTTATTTGACAGATAGAGAGGTACAACGGTACCAATAATTTTGCTAGAGATAAATGATTATAATAGTTTTAAATGTTTTCGTCTTTCACGTGACTTTTATTAAAATAAATCACTTTTAGTAAATGCAAACGATTCCTTAGTAAAATAATTTAGAAGAAACTGTGATTTAAATAATTAAATTTGGGCTAATTTATTATTAAAATTGCAATTCTCACAAGAGGTCGTTTCTTTTAATAATGCGGATGCGGATTGCGGAAGATTCAGTTTGTTGTTCGTTGTTGCCATTGCGTATTTGTTATCGATGTTTGACTTCAATTTTTATATATTTTATTCGTGAAAGATGTCTTATGCTATATGAATTCGCATATCTAGTACCTAAGTAACTTTATATATTATGAAACTACCATATCAATTAATAGATTATATTTTAACAGGTTAACTATGGAGCAAAAGTGAACAACACTTGTTTACTAATTAATCCCACCGCAACAAAAATTTAATTTTTGAAAAGATTTAAAGTAAGAAATTTTCACTCCGGATTTTATCCGTATATTAATAAGAAATACAGTATAAATGAAGATAAAATGATACTCGATCGATAAACTATCGAACCCTCTAGGATAAGATTATATTTTTCTGCTACCATTCTCTGAATGGACGAGAGAATTCCTCTTATGCCATTAAATATAATTTTAATAAAAATAATTTCAATTAATTCAAGAGATGTTTCGTCCAATAAGAGAATAGCAAAGATCATAATCTAGTCTTATTTTTGACATTGCCATTCCAAAAGAATAAATCAATTTAAAATAAATTGTATATTGAATCAAAATTGTTCTACAGAATATTTGAAACTTCTTATTTTCTAATATAAATTGTAGCAGGTCATCGGCCTGTCATGTACGTATTGACAACGGAGTGCAAAGGGTTAAAACTTCTCTATCATAAGGGCACCAGGCCCTGTCAATACGTACATGACAACAGAGTTGTAGCAGGTCATCGGCCGTCATGTACGTATTGACAACGGAGTGCAAAGGGTTAAAACTTCTCTATTCTTAAAAGATACTAGCGGTGCAAGAATTATTTTCTTTCAATCTTTTTACTAAAATATTAATTCAAATAAATTAAAAAAAACTTCATTCATAATCTATAGTTTCTAATAAAGCTAAATTTCATTATTAATCAGAAGAAAATAGCAGTGCCTTGGTTAACAATGGCATCAGATAACAATATACTTGGTCACTTAATGACACAAGCTTTAGTTAATGACTCTTAATTATGTGAACTTCTATTGGTAAAGGATATTGTTGTAGCAGCTAGTCGTGATCCAGAAATTTTAATGGCTCCGACTCCACTGAATATGATCAGCATGGCTCCGGCTCCGGCTCCAGCTCCCCAGCCCTGGTTGTAGCAACTAGTCGTGATCCTAACTTGGAAGTAGAGGAATACGATGTGGAAGAATTATTGGAGATGCATAACCGAGAACTGACTACTGATTTCATTATTAATCAGAAGAAAATAGCAGTGCCTTGGTTAACAATGGCATCAGATAACAACATACTTGGTTACTTAATGACACAAGCTTTAGTTAAGGACTCTTAATTATGTGAACTTCTATTGGTAAAGGATATTGTTGTAGCTTTTGTGGAATCCGAGGATGGTGCTGACAGGTGTTTGGCCTATTTGTGGTGTGTAGCACGAATAGGGTTGTGTAATGAGTGCTTGGCAAAATGATACAAAGACTACATTCAATAAGAACAACTTCTTTATTAGTACTCGTGATCCTAACTTGGAAGTAGAGGAAGACGATGTGGAAGAATTATTGGAGATGCATAACCGAGAACTGACTACATACAAGCTAAAAGAACTTTTGTGGAATCCGAGGATGGTGCTGACAGGTGTTTGGCCTATTTGTGGTGTGTAGCACAAATAGGGTTGTGTAATGAGTGCTTGGCAAAATGATACAAAAACTACATTCAATAAGAACAACTTCTTTATTAGAGAGAGATCTTCATTACAAACTACTGTGATCGATGATCACCAAACTGAGAGAAAAGATACCTGAAATACAGTGCCTTTACAAGTCGTCCAGAAGATTCACAAATTAGACGATTGTGGTCAGAAGCTGATCTGTATTTAATACTACAGTTTTTAGTCCTTTAAATAGGATTCAGATTCAGGAACACACTGGAAGTCTTTAGCAGAATAGAGAAGTTGATGGTGAGCGCAACAATCAACTAACTGCCGGTTGTAAAAGTCCTGTAGTTGAGAGTTACGACAAACTAATACATTGCTGGATGAACGGTTTTAGCAAAGGAAATTCCCTTAGATAAAAGTTGTTTCTTTATTAGAGAGAGATCTTCATTACAAACTACTGTGATCGATGATCACCAAACTGAGAGAAAAGATACCTGAAATACAGTGCCTTTACAAGTCGTCCAGAAGATTCACAAATTAGACGATTGTGGTCAGAAGCTGATCTGTATTTAATACTACAGTTTTTAGTCCTTTAAATAGGATTCAGATTCAGGAACACACTGGAAGTCTTTAGCAGAATAGAGAAGTTGATGGTGAGCGCAACAATCAACTAACTGCCGGTTGTAAAAGTCCTGTAGTTGAGAGTTACGACAAACTAATACATTGCTGGATGAACAGTTTTAGCAAATGAAATTCCCTCAGACAAAAGTTAGGAAACTTCGTACTCAAGCAGAATCGGCTTGTGACTGACTCTCAAGAAGTCAAGCGAGCGAAGCACAAGGAAAGATTCACGGCGAGAGAATCGGTGATAAGACTCTTTCTGCGAGATTGTCGCAGAAAGAGTGTTGGAGAATAATCTGAGACCTAAGAGAACAGGCGTTGAAGAGCAAGTGTCATGGGACAAACGTCATGGAACAAGCCCCGATCGAGGGTGGCATTCACTATTAAATACTGTGACCGCCTCCCTCACCATTTTCCTGGGGAGAGAATTAAGATGTTTATTTCATGGAATGTTCGATGAACTAGGTGTTAATTTCTAGACTATTTGTCTAATACCTGCATGTAAACTTCCTCCACGATTTATTATTATAGGAGACAAAAGTCCACCAACTGACTGAAATACAACTCAACATGTTGTTGTATTTCTTTCATGATTGTTTTGACAGAGCACTTCTCTCATTGCTCCAGATTTTTTTCTTCTCTCATTTCCCTTGTTTCACCAACTGACTGAAATACAACTCAACATGTTGTTGTATTTCTTTCATGATTGTTTTGACAAAGCACTTCTCTCATTGCTCCAGATTTTTTTCTTCTCTCATTTCCTCAAAATTTAGCCACCAAGCTTACCATACAAAAGAAAGAAAAAAAAAAAGAAAGACTTATTTTGTGACCGAAGGAAACTGGAAGTGGGAGAGATAGTCCGCTTACAATCTGATCTTCAATCCCTCACACTTTTCAAGCAGCAATGTGACGAAAAGGAAATTTCCTCTGAAGATGAGGATAGAGAGAAAGATCAAATTTAAACAAAAAACACAACTGCTGAAATCAAAAACGTTTTGGCAAAGTGGAAAGAGCTGATTTCCACTTTTTTTCCATTTCAAAAAATGACTGGTTTAATCTTTCAATTTTGTCATTTTTCCTTGTGGATTATATCAATAACATAATAAACTACAATTTAAAAGTATTTTTATTTCTACAAAATTAATTTGAAGTAGCTTCTCCATTTCTCTGGAGGTTCAAAATGTTGCTAAGAAATGGAATCCAAACAAATCTAAAGTTATCAGAACTGCAGATGTATTTAATGAAAAGTCCATGCAGTTTTTCTGAAACATTTAAAAAAAGAGGCAGAAACAAACAATTTGATATATTTTTTACAGGTTCATTTGTCAAAAAATTCCAAAGTGAGCCCAATTGTCCTTTTGGTGAAGATTGATAATTAAAAACCTCTTTTCATGAACAGTTCGTTTTATTAAAGTTAATTTTTTTCATAGTAAATTAATGATATTTACCATATTTTTAGAACATTTTAAATGAATTTAATCTGCATTTTTAATATGTACTATGGTTGTGGGGAGAGTCAGAACAAATTAATAAATTTTCAATTAAATCTTATGGGAAATCGCACCTTGGTAATGATGGTAATCCTGGAATGGATTACCATCATTAACCAAGGAACTATTGTATCACTAACTCCATCATCAACCATTACATAGTAGCAGAACATGATATACAATGTCACCTCACAGCATTATTGACTCATAACTTTTTGAAGATAATGAAAGAAAATGATTGAAATGAGATTGCTATACAAGTATAACAACTTTTTTGACTGATAAACTAAATGTGAGCTGGGCGAACTGGATTGTTGCTGGGGGCGAGGCTGTGTGCAGGGTTTTGTGCGTTCCATGCGCTCCGCGCGTGTTCGTGAACCGAAGCATCGTTCGTAAAGCAAAGCAAAATTTGTTCGCAAAGAATGTTCGTAAACCGATTTGTTTGTGAACCGAGACGTTCGTGATCCGAGGTATCACTGTATTATATTTCTGTAAATTATTGTAATCAACTTGCTTTAGTAAGTTGGAAACCCAACAAAGGTTTCAATAGATGTGTGATTATGGAATATCATTTGTATAATATCTCCAAATATGGTGACATTCCTTTCAATAATGATTCATGGCATTCCAATATCCCCAGATCTATTAGCATGTAAATTTTTTAAATAGGGCACTAAAAAGCAGTGTGTATATTCATTGTCCACATGGTATTAAAGAAATAAAAATAAAAGAATCCTGAAAAATGCTATACCATGTCACAGAAAAATATATGGAAGTTCAGAAAAAGGCATATATGAAAAAGAAAGTTATCCTCAGGATATTTCTTCAATAAAATATTCTGTTTGTACTTTATCATACTATATTTGTAATTTCGCATATAAAAATTCTTTATTTAATTCCAGAGTCTTTAAAATCACTTATTTCCTTGCCCATTCTGGATTTTTCTGATTATATTCAATTGGTAAAAATTGACTTATATGAATTAAAAAAAAAATCAGGAAAAATGAAATATAATAAATTTAACTTAGATTAATTCTGATAAATTAATCAATTGCTAATCTCAAAAACTGATTAAAACATTATGTTCATTTTAATTACCACATTAATCAGTTTTAAAATATGAAGATTGGAAAATAACCTAAAAGAGGAAAAAGAAGAATAAAGATAAACACACAAATATTATTTGTAAATTCTTAACAAAAATAAAATTGTTTATTATAAGTTGGAATTTTCATAACATTTCATGCTATAAAAATTCAGATGATTGAAGAATTATATTAAAAGAGATAGAAGGTTTGATCAATATTGATAGTATAAAGATTGCTAGTCTTGTTATAAGGTATGTCTTTTATTTTGTCAGTCCTAGTGTTTGTGTATTATTGTTTGTAACTAATGAACTGATAAATCTTTTATCTTAAATAAATGTAAGTTTATTTTACTTGAATTCCTTTTTGGTTATTTATATTCTCGACAGTTAAGCTTACCCGACAATTTGGATGATGGGGAGAATATCACCTATCCCTGAATACAGAGTGAGGAAAGTCAAGACTTCACAAAAGTACTTCAAACAATATTAAATATAAACAATTTATAAATTAATAACTTACCAGGAATTGCGTCTCATACCATCATCAAACAACTGCCAAATCAAAAGCAAAATAGCGAATCGAAAATGGAAGTTGAGCGCCGCTTTTCTGTCATTCAATCACATTCATTTTTTGCTCTAGCGTGATCACTAACCTCTTCTTTTTTTCATTTCCTGTTTTATCGTCAGAAGTGTTCTTCCTTTTATCCATTTCGATACAGTACTTTTTAAAAAAGAAAATTCTGTACTATACTGTAGCAAAGCTAAATAATACTATACTGTAGTTGATAGCAAAGCTAAATAATAGTACAATAATGTAGTAATAGTACAGTTAACGGCAAAAAGCCCATCTTTCTGATGTTTCACCTCTTCAAAACCATGTGACTGTTCTTGGACTGTTCCTTGTCCAGTTTTACTAACCGAAAATTAACAGTAATTTGTTAATTGACATCATAAAAGGAGCTTTGTTAGTAAGACTGGTCTATGCTTACAACTCACACTAATCGAATATTTGCTCGCACTAACTGAAAAACAGTATCAATTTTATAAGTCGCACTAATCGAAATCGCATTATTCGAACTCGCACTAATCGAGGCCTACCTGTATATGTTGTTTACAGCTTTTAGAATGCTATGTGAAGTGTGACATTCTATTCTATTCTATTTTGAATATTGAAGATGACTCTTTGGTAGCCAAAAGTATTTTTTTTTCTCTTTTATATTAATTTTTATACTATTAAATGTTTTTCTGCTACTGAGCTTGATGATGATTTTTGTTATGTTGTTATAAAAATAGATAGGAATTTATGTTCTCACCTTCTTCACTGTCTCAATAATAATCCTATCAAATATTTTCCCAGCTTTACTCAGCAAACTTATACCCCTATAATTCTTGTATTTAAATCTCTCACCCTTCCCTTTGTAGATGGAGACAGTCACAGATTTAATCCAATTACTCAGAATGACACTTTACATCCAACACAGTTAACACAGATGCCACATCCATTCCACAATAGACTTCTCACATACTTCAACATATCAGTCATGATCCTATCCATGCTAGGACTCTTATTATACTTTAATATGTCAATCACATTTATAATTTCTTTACTTATTTGCTCACATGCCTATGATCATTCATTGCATTCATCTTGTTCTCCTCATTTTTACTCTCATCTTTTACCAATAGGCGTATAAAGTCAGTGGAAATACTGTCTTCACCTAACAACCACCTTATATTCATTTCACAGCATTCTACTATTCTTATCATTCACATCAGAACACACTTATTTTAAATTCTTCAGAATATATTAAAAAAAATCTGCAATCATTTCTTTTATAAAAAAATTGTCTATAATTACAGTCCAGAAGAAGAGCACTTTTAACGTTCATTCATTGCATTCATCTTGTTCTCCTCATTTTTACTCTCATCTTTTACCAATAGGCTTATAAAGTCAGTGGAAATACTGTCTTCACCTAATAACCACCTTATATTCATCTCACAGCATTCTACTATTCTTATCATTCACATCAGAACACACTTATTTTAAATTCTTCAGAATATATTAAAAAAAATCTGCAATCATTTCTTTTATAAAAAAATTGTCTATAATTACAGTCCAGAAGAAGAGCACTTTTAACAGTGACGTTAACAAACAAATTTTATTAAAACAGTAAGTAAAAACGTTTTCAATACATATATTTTTGTAACTGAAGATGATGCCTTGAGCATTGAAACGTGTTTTAATAAAATTTGTGTGTTAACGTCACTGCTAAAAGTGCTCTTCTTCTGGACTGTAATTATAATAAATTAAGCAGTGTTTTTAGCTTTGTCATTTAGTGAAATTGTCTATATACTGTATGTTCATTTTATTTATCATCAAGAATAAAGCATTGAAGATCAGATTTTATAGGATCATTTTTATCATCAATATACATAGCTATTTATTTTGATGATGTTCTGCTTTGATAATGGCAGCAAATCAAAATAAGAAAAGTTATCATTTGACCCATTAAAATGCTAAAATTTCTTAAACTAGTATGTCACACACAAATAACATTAGTCATTTGATAAGATTTTACATATGTATTTTTAAGTAAATAGCTAATATATAAATCAAATGATAATTTAAGGAGAAAAGAGCATTCTCTCCTCCAACTATAGTCAGGGCATTTGAATAATTGCTAATATCTAACAGAAATTGTGATAAACAAGCCTTTGACAATTACTTAAGGAAGTCAAGTTTTGAACCTTGTGAAATAAATAGTTCTTCTATCTCAGAATCTTCTAAAAGAAAACATGCATTTGCTTTATTACTTGCCTTATTGTTACTACTTGTTGCTCATTTCAATGAGTCTTATAAAGAATCTCGATGTTGCTGCAATGAATACAAGCCCTTTCAATTTTCAAATCATAATCATTTGATCTATAGGCTCACGTTAAAATCAGAATCTTCAAGAACACTTTGCTTTCAAATTTCAATATCATCAAATTTGAGTTCCTCTTCATGGGAAGGCAGCACCTGAAAAACATCTTCAGAATCAATTTTCAAATTAAGTTTGTTGCTATAACATTGGGATTTCTTTATTGCCTAGGCAAAGAATCAGCTTTTGAACTGATTATCAGTGAAGAAAGAAGATAAACTTTCTTCAGATGCATTTCATTGTTTTGTCAGCAACTTTTATCCATTCCTGTCATAGACTGCTTACATCTATATTGAAATCTCCTTTTCTTATTTTATGTTGCTTTCCTATCAGAGATAACTAAATAACAATTAATCAGTCATGAGTTGCACATATCTGCAATAATGTTGACTACAAAGTAAAGAATAGAATTCATGAGTCAGACCCATATTGTCTTGAAAAATGCTGGAGAGGTGACATAGAACTGGTCTCAAATCCATCAGAATGAAGTACAACACGTTTCCATGCTGCTGACTCATTCCTACTATAAATTGGTAGATATTGTTTGGCTTTCTAACCAGAGGCTCTAGGATTGAATCTGGATTCTAAATTGATAGACTGAATTAGACAGGTGTTGTTTGGAGGCAAAACATCTTATATGTATGTGAGATGCAAATTGTTTGTAACTTACAAGTAAAATACCAATTTATTGATGACATAAGAGCAATAAAAGAAAAGGTAGAGATGAATTTTTTCATTTTGATTAATAAATTTGGTCTGAGAAAATGACAAGTGTGGAGCAATGTAATTTGATATAATGAAAGTTGGAGGATTCCTGTATTTGTAATCTTCAAAATTTTAATCAAATTTTCAGCCAAATAGTATATTCAAAATATTTTTTGTGCACATATAAATATATATTTTTGTATATATTAATATAACTTCATATTTTAAGATGCACTGTTGTACTGTATATGTATATAGTTTCATGTATCTCTTGTGAAAACTATACGACTTCACATGACCAAGTAATATCAGAAGGTTTATTACATAACTATAATTAAATTAAACAAAACTTCCACATTGAATAGATAACATAAAAAGGTAGTTGAGTGTAATCATCTATGTGGTTATCACCTATGTGTCATTCCTGACTATTTGGTTGGAATCTTGATGTCGATGTCTTCGTCCTCCTCAATAATCGTTCTGCATTCCAGAGTCTTCTTTTGGTCCTGGTGTATGATTACTGATGTTTTTGTGTGCTGTCTGGCAGAAAAAATTTTGCATTCGATTCTCCACAAAACTCCCCCAAGTACCAAAGGTACAAAAGTTAAGAGATAGTGGAGGTTGAACCAAACACAACAGAGCGGTGACTGCTGGTGAGTGGGACAGATTTGTATGTGTCTAGTATTTTAACCAGAACAGGAGTGCTGCTTGTCGGAGAAGGATCATCAGACACGCCAAAAGCTGGTTTGAGATGGTCTATGTTGACTGCACTCTGTCTACTGTGTATAAGGAGGGTGAAGTATTTTGGAGTGCATTTTATGATCTTGAACAGGCTGTCATACGGTAGCTGTAAAGCTTTACTCCATCGCAGCATATGAAGGCATGTGAGCATGTATGGAGTGCGGGGTGAATGAATACTTTTGGATTACCATGAGAAGTCATTGGTGTGGATATAAGAGATTGCATGATGTTCCATAGTTGTACAAACTCTGGTAGTTCTATTGTGGATGTTGGTGACAGCATGATGAACGCCGGTAGGTGTAGGGGAGAGCCGTATATGAGTTCTGCACTGGTGCACTGAAGGTGTCTGTTTTGAAGGCAAATCTAAGTCTGAGAAGTGTGAGTGGTAAGGTTTCTGTCCATTTAGGGTTCCAGTGACACCTGAGGGCTTGTTTTAGTAAAATGGTGCAAACATTCTATTAGACTATTAAGGCGTTGTGCGAATATGCTTGATTCCAAGTAATGACACTAGTGAGGAGAATAAGTTTGATTGAAATTGTTGTCCTTGATCGGTAATGATGATGGATTGGAGACCGAAGCGAGCCATCCAGTGGCTGACGAAAGTACTTACAATGGTCTCAAAAGAGATGTTGGTTCTGGCCATCTAGAATACCTGTCTATACATGTGAGTAGGTAATTGAAGCCGTTTGATGGTGAAGTGGGCTAACAACGTCAAGGTGTACATGGTTGAAATGGCAAGAAGTTAGATTGAACTGCTGCAGAAGACTCTGTGAATGGTGGCTGAGTTTTGATCATTGGCAATCGAGGCATGAGCGAGTCTGCTCAGTAATGTCTTTAGTGATGGATGGCCAGATGTAATAATGAAGGATGATTTTTTAGTGGCTCGGGTTCCTGGATGAGACTGTCCATGGACATGTTGAAGATCTGCGGTGGTAATCCAAGGGGATGTAAAGACGAAATTTATTATGATTAGTATGGCAAAATATATGGAGTGATGGTAAGAGTTATAATGATTGGAGTTTCAAAGATGACTGTGGGTTGGATATTAGGCATCTTAGTTTGTCGTCATCCTGTTGAGCTATAGCAATCACAGAGTAATCGATCAGGGAAGAGAAGTTGATGGGGCTGATTCGTGACAGTGTCTCTGCTACAGTATTTCAGTCCCAGTGACATGTCTAATGTCTGTAGTAAATTGGGAAATAAAATCCACTTGTTTCATTTACCTTGGGGATGCTAAATTGGAGGATTTTTTGAAGACATAAGTTAATGGACGGTGATCTGTGTAGATGACAAAATTCTGCCCTTCTAGGTGGTGTCTAAAGTACTTGGTTGCTGAATAGATGGCCAGTAGTTCCCTGTCGTATGTGCTGTATTTTTTATTTTCACAGGAGATAACTTGCATGAAAAAAATGCAAGTGGTTTTTGGCCATTTTTAGTTTGTGTATGAAGAGCTGCCTCTATGGTTATGTCTGAGGCATCAACCATAAGAGAAAGTTGTTGACCAGATGTGTGATGATTGAGTGTCATGGCATTCGCTAAATCAAGTTTGAATTTCTCGAATGCTGCGACGGCTTGGTCGGTCCATGGTACTGGGCATTTATTGTTTTTCCATGCATCTTTGAGGAATTCATTTAGTGATGCTTGTGTTTCGCGGCCATAGGACTGAAATCTCGGTAAAAGTTGATCATGGCCAGGAATTGCCACGGGCATTTATTGTTTTTCCATGCATCTTTGAGGAATTCATTTAGTGATGCTTGTGTTTCGGCGGCCATAGGAATGAAATCTCGGTAAAAGTTGATCATGGCCAAGAATTGCCCCAGTTGGGAAATGGTTTCAGGTTTTGGGAACTCATATAGGCTCATATAGTTCATAGACGTGGTGTCTAAAAAGGCAACATGGCCCTGCTCCGCTATTCACAATACAGGGATCCACCTGCGAGATGTTACTCGGCTATAATCATTGCCTGAGCTGTCGGCGGGGAATGGAACTCCACCTCTGCGCCACTTTAGCAAGGGGGCCACACTGGTCCAGCAGGCCAGCCGGGCTGGAGGTCCTTCATAGGCTCATATAGTTCATAGACGTGGTGTCTAAAAAGGCAACATGGCCCTGCTCCGCTAATCGCACTACAGGGATCCTCCTGCGAGATGTTACTCGGCTATAATCATTGCCTGAGCCTGTCGGCGGGGAATGGAACTCCCACCTCTGCACCACTTCAGCAAGGGGGCCACACTGGTCCAGCAGGCCAGCTGGGCTGGAGGTCCTTCAACCTCGGCCCCTTGCTCCTGGAGTTGCCGAAGCAACTGAAACAATAGCCGAGATAGGCAGTACAAGTACCGCCTTTAACAACTAAACGTGAATCACTACGGAGACGTTCTTTGATACAACGGCGGAAGGCTCTCCCAAAGGGAGAAGCCACGAGTGTCACCCGAACCACGACAAATCGTGGACGGGGCAGGACGGTTCAATTAGATCATCTAGTGACCGTGCAAGCAACTCAGACAACACCAAGATCTTAACGTGTATCGCTCCTAGGAGAGGGGTGCGCACACGAAGCGCAGACCACCCCTCAGAGGTCGAAGACGACCGAGAAAAGGGCGAGAATCTCCCCCGTTTCGATCTCCGATGCAGCTCACCGCCCGCGCCAGGCTGGCGAGCCACCGTGGGGAAAATATCGACCGACGCCGTGCAATGGCCGGGCTCTGGCGCCTTGCCATGGCCGAATATCGCTCGGATCAACTCCCCGAGGTTTTGTGATTCCCTAGGGAAGCGAACTTCCCCCGGCCTGGAGAAGAAATCTCCTATGGTCCGAGTTCGGCCAACTCTCGGGTGGGCACCGTTAAGTCTTCTATTCCCGGGTCCTCCAGAGTGGAAAGCCGAAGCGTTTCCACGCGGCCAATCCGGCCGACCGTGCAGCAGGACTATTGCTGCCATTCTGATCAAATAACTTTATCAGCAGCGCACGTTCCTTCTTCTCCAAAGCCATAATGAAGATTGCTTTTCCTGCACCTGCTTACCGCATTTAACGTCCGACGGCGCGCTTATCGCCAAAATTTGAACTATTTTTTTTCGTGTAATCCTCTCCCGCATGATCTTTTTTTTGTCAACAGATGACGCCACTTTTCACTCAGTAAGAGTCAAGGAGTTTCTAAACTCCTTGGTAAGAGTACTAAGTGGCGGGGCGAAACAACAGGCTGCCCACTCCTGCGGAGAGGGAGAATACAAGCCCTTCCACAGGCTGCCCACCCCTGCGGAGGGGTCAGCCGGGTTGTGGAGGACGGGGATCGACGGGCCGGGCCCGGACCCCATGATAAATATTTTCAAGGAGTGGAACCCGAGATTCGAACTCGGGTCCTCGAGAATGGAAAGCCGAAGCGTTTCCACGCGGCCAATCCGGCCGACCTCCCGCATGATCTTGATTGCATAATTAATAATAATATAATTATTATTAATAATATATAAATATTATTAATCTTTACTGCTCCACCACCTAATTCTGTTAACCTGCACAATGCTGTTTTCCACCTTGCTTCAACTCCTCCTCCTAACTGGGCAAGACAAAGTTTAAAAACCAATAACTTCGTTATTTTTGCTTAATCGAGAAAAAATGGTTAAAATATCAAATTTTATTATATTCTTCATATATTTGTCGTATTAACCAAAAATTTGATTTTAAGTGGATATTTTAATAAATTTTTAATTAACCCTTTAATTCAAATTTAATCCAAATCAATTAATATATTTGTGATCTTTGGACGGCCAAAAATTTAAGAATGGATTGTCCGAATGTCCGACTTGCTCTATCATGTTCCACACTTCCTTCCTAGTTTATCGTTACTTCTTTTTTGCAGATATCTTGATCCAATAAATTATAATTTGAAAAAGTTTGGCCCTTTCCAAATAATATGATTTTCCTGTTTTCACACACAAAATCCGATAAATTGGTTTTATTTAAAAATATATAAATTTCCACTTATCAGAGAAACAAAGCAACCAATACCACGCTTGACAATCGATGCAGAAGTTGGCATTCTAGATTATGGCCAAACTTAATTAGATTATCAGCTGATTGTTTTATATTAGTTATATTTTAAATATAACCCAAAAATTTAAACAATACAATAGTTAATATCTAATGGTTTTTTGAAATCAGCTGATTGTTTGTTTATATTAGTTAATAACGGTTTTTCGAAATCAGCTGATTGTTTGTTTATATTAGTTATAATGATATCTAATGGTTTTTCGAAATCAGCTGATTGTTTGTTTATATTAGTTATATTTTGAATGTAACACAAAAATTTAAATAATAAAGTAATTTTTGTGTTATCTGCAGTCGAAACAAGTAATTATTAGACCAGGGGTGCATAATTATTGTCAAACAGCATTCATTAAAGATCGACTACATGATCTTAGGCTATGGGCTAGTTACATTAAGTTAACTAAGGGGAGAGCTGTGACAACCTATCCCCTTTGTTTGAAAATGCTATTATTATTATTATATTTTAATTATTTTTTGAAAAATTAATGACTTAGAATGACTAAATATAGAGAAATAATTCACCATCCACCATTTTTAAAAGGAACTGAGACAAATCTTGAGTAAAAAATGTATAAAAAGCGATAATTTATCAAAGATCAGTGCTAAATCTGGCATATAGATGGCAGGATGATAGCTACGTATACAAATTATAGCAGTATTTATAAAAAAAAAATTTTCAACAAAGTCGTCATTCTTATACATATTAATACTTCTTACAAAATAAAAAGTATTTATTACACATTATTTTAAGAAATAGGAAGAAAAATGGCTAATAAACAATTATTTTAAATATTTGTGTAGTAGAATACTGTACTTCATCCGCGAGAGGGAGAATATGATTGTTTATTTACATGAGCTATCAGATTATGCTTAACAGTATCAAATTACAATATAAATTGTCTTCATTAGTTGGAAAAGTTTTTTAGAATTATGAAGTATTTGGTATTATTAGATGCAGAATATCATCAAGAATTCAAGTATATAAAAATTTTCTTGTCCAATGCAGAAAAAATTAATAATTTGAAAAAATGTTTAAATTTTATAAATGCAAATTAGGCATAATAATTTCGTATTTTTTTTCTTTTGGTCCTTAATCAAAATTAAAAACGATATCAGGACACAGTATATGGACAACAAAATCCAATTTTTTTTTGCTGAAAAATTAAAAAGAAAAAAGTTATAGCAAAATATCGAATATCAAATACATATTTCATATAATATAAATATCTACAAACAGCACAAATGAGCAGACCTAATGACTTAAAAACTTTATTAATAAGAAACGTTTTCAGCTCTTATTAGCCCTCATCAGCTCAAATTACAAATCTATCATCAACTGTTCCTAGAAAATCAGTGTTTTTGGCAATCTTTCAACATAGCAGAGATGAAGCACAATTCAGTCAACACAGATTGCTTTCAAGCCAAACTTCTACAGCATGTAGCTCAAAATCTACACCCTGGAGAAGATATATTGTGAAGATAAAAAGTGCTTGCCTTGCCTCATTTTATCACCTCATGAAGTTTGGCAGTAGAGTTTTCAATCACCCTGTACATATGTATATATAATGCATTATTATTATTATATTATTATATTTTTTCACAACAAAATATAGTATGTAATTCTTTATAGTATATATACAATGAACTGTGTAAAAAAATTATGAAAAGTTGAATGTTTTCCAATCACTTCTACCTCCAACCAAAAATTACATTTATATTTTATTTCATCATATAATGATTGAAAATTTTATTTCTGTTCTAATTTTTGCATGGATAAAAATAGGTTGCAGCTATTATATAAAGCAATATAATTATATAATTAAAAAAAGTGAAACAAATACAACTGACCTGATTAAAAATCATTTATTTTCATCTTTCTTACATATAATTTAGTCTGTATTTTATTATGTATATAAAACTTGAATATTTTTCTGTAGAATATAAAATATTTTTATTAAAACAATCAAACTCTATATTTTAATCAAAGTTTTTAATGTAAATGCATTTGAAAATGTCTTAAAAGGATAATAAAACTTTTCAATTCTTTGTCAATAATCAAGAAGCAATTTTTGAGTATATTTTAAGATTTAATATCAATAACCTAAATTGATGCTCAACATTTATTGTTGACAATTTGGCAGAAATGCTGCAGCTCTATATAAAAAAACTAAAATCAATAGTTGTTATTCACTTATACAAGCACTGATTACAATTCTGTATTTTATATATATATATATCTTGCCATATTTAATTTCTAAATCATTTCTTTGAATTTTATAAGATAACTCCTTTGTCCATGCAAATTTTGAATGTAATTTGCAAAATAAAAATTTACAACAAAAAAAAAATATTTTTTATTTTTTTTTTTCAAATATTAAAACAAATCTTTTTTTTGTCAAAACTGTATTTTTAGTACTTTGTTTTATTTACTTACATATGGATTCACAACACTAGCATGTCAGAGCAATGGTAAAACCATGCTCCTCATATATTTATCTTTCAAATTATCATGATAAATGGAAATCTATTGAGGATGAAACTTTTTATAAACCAATATTTTGGTAACTGTAAAAATAAGATACAACTCTTATGTGATGAAATAATATAAATTAAACTTTTACTGCAAAAACAGTATGAAACCATTATGTCATGCAACAATTATCTGATGAAATACAATATTTCCTTAATTTTGACCAGTAATTATTCATATTAATTTCAGTTCATTTCTGCATCCATCATTGTATTCTTATTCATATCAACAGTTTGACAATGCCATATTATAATTTGTTTCAATGCTAATTTCTAAATGAATAGCACAGAAGCAATATTCTGCCTGTAATTTGATACTTTGATTTATTTATCAGTACTCTAGAATGTTAATATTATCCCTTCTGAAACTTTTAGTATAATATAATAAGGCTAATATCTATTATTATTTGGTGAAATTTTGTCAAATATTTTTCAAAATTTTTTATTGAATATGCAAATTAGCAGGGGAATTAAAAATTAATATTAGCATTTTTATGTATTTAATTAATAACAACTTCAAAAAAAAATCATTCACTATCCATCATTTTTATGAGAATTGTATTAAATTCTGTGATTTTATTAAATTTTGAAAATGTATTTTGTTATATATTTTGAAACTTATATTTTTATTATTACAATTTTTGCATTATATATAATAAATATATAAAATTTTAAAATTGTATATTTTTACTGCTGTTGACAATACTGAAGCAAAACTTTGCTTGTCTTTCAAATCCAATCTTTTGAATTGAATAATTATTGTATTAATTTCAAATATATATTTTTAAGTACGAATGATCTTCAATATTCTTACTTTTTGTCGAGTATATTCCCAAAGACTGGCTGTATATAATGAATAACTTTCCATTTGCATAGAATCACTGAATCTTTCACATGTTTGTAGTACTTCTAAACAGCTTAGAATAACCCAGGATGCAAGTGAACCTGGACACATTTCAATATATATGAATTACAGCCGTCTCCAGAGGGCTCTGAGTAGGGAAACTTTAATTATAACCACACTGTACATCAATAAGGTAATGTTGTCCGCCTTTTAATTTCAGTACTGTATATTATGGCGCATACTGTATTTTTTCATTTTGTATTGTGTGTAATTGGACATTTGTTAAATATTCTGATCGTATTCCTAAAGTAAAAAAATTCGATTATACGAATTTTATTTTAAGAATGCAATTAAATTATGCTTGTTTTTTGCAACATCATAGAGCTTGAATACATTCAGGTGATTCCCCATTTTCAAACTTTTGATCTTGCCATCCTAATTATATATACTATTGTGAAATTCATATCTTATTCCAAAACAATTGGCAAAAGAAACCTCACATTACAATTCATCCCTAAAGTAATCAATATTTTCTAAATTAAAGGGAAAGTCTGTATATAGAAGGAATATATAGTATAATAAAAGGGGAGAGTGAAAAAAATGTTATGAAAAAATAACAAGTACAAATTAAGGGAATAAATAAATAATTTTTTTGACAAAGATTATAATCAAAGAATAAGCAAGGAAATAATTACATTATTAATAAGCCTATTAGTCTCATAATAGGATATAGTAAATTATGGTTTGCAATCAACTGTACAAAAACGAACTGTACAGTATATTAATCACAACACTGCAAATTATTGGGACATTCTGAATAGCTGGAAATAACCTATGATCACCTGAAGAACTGAACAAACAAAAACAGGGCATTTCATACAGTAGTGGTTAACATTAACTAAGGATGATAGTTATCCTTTCTTCCACAAACACTATGTTAATTTGAAAAAAACAGTACATAATGTGCGCGCCTTCAATGTGGTTTCACTGCTGATTTGAAATATTTGCAGAAAAGCTATCTTAATGGCGAGGAAAATTTTTTCTGAGAAAAAGAAACAAAATTCGTCATATCTGATTTTTAAAATTATTACGATTTTGAACAAATTTAATACTTCATATATGCATTTAAATGTTTAAAATGCGACTTCGGATTGTCCATGTTCGCAAATTATAAAACATCATGTTTCAGAAATATTTACTACTACTGTTTTTCTATAAATTATCAGTATTTTATTTTTGAGTGATTTTGTTGGATCATTGAAACAAAAACTGCACTTTTCCTAGATATAAAGTTTTGACATATTAGGCCTATCATTTCTCACTATATACAATTTTTCGGGATGTTATTCCAATGTTATGGTAGATAAATTGTATTCAGTTAAACTATAAAAATTTTTTAAAGAAACACACTAACTTTCTGATAATTTCTAATTATATAATTTTATATTCATTTGTTTATTATATGATATGACGTGACCTTTTCCAGTATAACAATGTTAACAAAATAAATCTTGAAATAGGCAAAGTAATTTGTAAATAATTTTAATAGGCATTTTTGTAGATTTGCCTTTTATTACATTTTTACATCGTAACTATTTGACAGCATTCTAAACTTTTTTTAAAAATTAAAACTTATAAAAACAAATATCTAAACATAAAAATATACATCTAGCAGTTGTTCCATGGAGTAGATATGCATTTCGTAGAGCATTTCGGCTTTCGCAACGCTCTCTTCAGTCTTTATCACAAAACAACCGCAAAATTTACATAATCTAATTTTAAAATACAAAAAAATAAAAATTACATGAAATAAAAATATTAATTTACAAAATAATCTTTACCTTTATAATCAAACATAAGAATTTAAATTCAAACTTAGAATAAAATTAAATTAAATTTAGAAGTGCCATTTCGTTACTAGGCCTTTATTTCCACAATTTGTAACATAAATCTTGAAATAGGCAACGTAATTTGTAAATAATTTTAACAGGCATTTTTGTAGATTTGCCTTTTTATTACATTTTTACATCGTAACTATTTGACAGCATTCTAAAACTTTTTTAAAAATTAAAACTTATAAAAACAAATATCTAAACATAAAAATATACATCTAACAGTTGTTCCATGGAGTAGATATGCATTTCAGCTTTTGCAATGCCCTCTTCAGTCTTTATCACAAAACAACCGCAAAATTTACATAAATACCAAAAATAAAAATTACATGAAATAAAAATATTAATTTACAAAATAATCTTTACCTTTATAATCAAACATAAGAATTTAAATTCAAACTTAGAATAAAATTAAATTAAATTTATAAGTGCCATTTCGTTACTAGGCCTTTATTTCCACAATTTGTAACATAAATCTTAAAATAGGCAACGTAATTTGCAAATAGTTTTAACAGGCATTTTTGTATATTTGCCTTTTTATTACATTTTTACATCGTAACTATTTGATAGCATTCCAAAACTTTTTTAAAAAATTAAAAAATTTTTAAAAAAAGATTTAAAAATGTTTAAAAAGTACTTTAAAATTAGATTATGTAAATTTTGCGGTTGTTTTGTGATAAAGACTGAAGAGGGCGTTGCAAAAGCCGAAATGCATATCTACTCCATGGAACAAGTGCTAGATGTAAATTTTTATGTTTAGATATTTGTTTTTATAAGTTTTAATTTTTTATGAAGTTTTAGAATGCTGTCAAATAGTTACGATGTAAAAATGTAATAAAAAGGCAAATCTACAAAAATGCCTGTTAAAATTATTTAATGTTAACAAAAGTTTAACAAAGCCGTCAATAATGGGTAAAAGTCGGGCTTACGTGTGGGCGAGAATCTGGCAATGGGAAGCGTGGCGTCGCCATCTGTATACATTAGAGAATTGAAGATTCGCCGCCCACCGACAGAACTACGTGATCTAAAACTATCTGACCGCGGCGCGACGCCGCGCTTCGCGTTGCCAGATTCTGGCTCACACGTAAACCGACTTTTACCATTTATTTCACATACTGCGAATTAATCACACTTGTCGGCGATTAGGCATAATTGTCAGTTCGTAGTGGTAAATATGATAAATCATACTTAAATTAATCAAATTTACTGTATATTATACATAATCGCCAGTCTAGGATGGTAAATTTGATAAATAATGCATTCTCGTCCAGTAGTTCGCTGCGTTCATCTTCATTTATATAATAAGATCGGCTTTAAACGGTCAAAGAAAATAAGAATTCACCTGATTCAAGAAATAATCGCAAATGAAGGAAGGTACAGAAAATAGAGTTGACACCCGAATAAGCCTATTTTTATATAAAACTTGAACATGATAGGCTCGACTTTTGTATATGGCAAAAAAGAAAGATTATATGGTTTATTGAGATCGGAATCATAAAGATTTCTCAACAACAGTTGAAAATGAAAAACTAAGAAAATGTGACTTAATGGCAAATGAAGTGAGCATGATGTATAAGTGCCAAGTAAAAGTAAATCCATGTGATTATTTGGGATGGTATTGCCACAACTTACCACAAAAATCATATCAGAATTATCGATTTGCCTCTAAACATAGAAGCGTACATCCAGATGCGTATCTTCTAGAAGACTCTGGAAAGCATCTCCTTTGAAAAGAGACTCAGATTTAGCGAGGTGTGTGTGTAGAAGACATATTGAAAACACTTAAACGGCTAGAGATAATCGAAGTTAAAGGTAAATGAGTGCTAAGAGGCTGTTATAAAAGTGAAATAACAAAGCCGTCAATAATGTAATCAATAAAAATCATATCTTTATATATATATATATATATATTTATATCAACCCTATAATTAAATTAATTAAAACAACAAAAGGTGGGAAATTTCATGATATTTATCAAAGTTATGAACTATATTTTGGAAATTATATAAAAATCGCTTTAAAAGTAATATATTCAGCGATATTTATCAAATTTACCAACTTTATTTGGGAATTATGTAAAATCGCCGGTAAAAGTGAGAGATTTGGTGAAATTTTCAAACTTACCAAGATGATTAGTGATTATGAATAATAACCTGCGATTATACATAATCATCAATTAATTAATTTTACAGTAACATGTCTTCATTAACAATTTCAAATTAAAAAAACTGTCAACTTAGTTTTTCTATTCTAACTTTGCAGGGTGACTGTGGTTTTGATATGATATAAATTACTTTTTTTTACTTCATTTTTTAGTATTAAATTTTTTCCCAATAAAAAATTGTAGAGGATGGGAAACAGATTATCATCATTTGGAAATGATTAAGCATGTGATAATCATCTGTGTTGTTTTTGGATGAAATTTGAGTATTCAATTCTTAATTTTCCATTTTTGTTGTCCATGCAATGTACAGTTTAGCATGTGTTAATAGAAAAACTTACTCTGTTCATTAATTGGTGACTTCTTTAATCAATTCTGAATTTAATTTGGAAGCTGTTAACAACAGACATTTGCATTTACCATCTGATTATATACTAACAATTCAAAGTCATTCAATATATGCAATATCATTCTCTTTGAATGAGATTATACATATCCCAGTAAATAAACTAATATTTTTTGAACAAATTCCCCTCTTTACTGTTGGTTTGAACTTTAATGACATGATAAGCATTGAAAAAAGAAAAATCTGCCGTAGTGCAATAAGCTCCTTTACATAATGGGTTAAAATGAAATGCAATATTTGTTATTGACAATGGTTTGCAATAAATCAACGGTACACATTTTCTAATCTTAACTACCTACCTTTCCTATCTGCCATAGATGATAATATGTGGTTTCATGAAGGGAATTGAGTCTTTCTAAAATCTGGTCTGTTATTAGTTTTAGCTCTACATTCACAAAACTAGCAAATGCTTTTTTTTGCCTCAGTTAAGAGGACATTGAGAATCAGGCTTTTCCTCTATGCTGCTTTGTTTATTTCTGAATCTTTGAAATCATTTCTAAACAATTCTTACACTAATGACATTGTCATTATGTATGGCATTTAATTTTTCTACTGAATTAATTATTGTTTTACTACTTACTACTATATATATGACAAAAAAAAAACAAAATACAATATGCTGTTTGCTACTGATCATCAATGTATTTTTTTATTCTGGTTTAATTTTCATTAATGTTGATAAATTGATCAACTCTGTATTATTTTAGATAAATATTTAAATTTAATCTAGTCTAAACAATGACACCCAACAAAAACTTTTAAGAAAATACAAAAATACACACACGTTCCTAGTTATATTTATCAGATTATTTCACTAAACTTGTGAAATAATCTGATAAATATAACTAGGAACATATATATTTATTCTTAAGAATACACACACACAATGTGTGTGTGTGTTTGTGTGTGTTTGTGTGTGTGTTTGTGTGTGTGTGTGTTTGTGTGTGTGTGTGTGTGTGTGTGTGTTTGTGTGTGTGTGTTTGTGTGTGTGTTTGTGTGTGTTTGTGTGTAACTAGGTGTCTGCCAAGTAGCTGTGCCGAGCAGGTGTCCGATTCGCGACTATTTGGCAGACCTGTTATATATAATACTAGTTAGCCCTTGGTTACTATGTGCCCAAATACACCAAAAACGTTTCTTATCTGTCAAATTTAAGATTTTTCATTTATTTAGTATAACCTTGTATATAATGTCTTTGCTTGTTTTTTTTCCTCCAGACCAAACTGAAATTTTCTTTTAAGCTTATATGAAATTGGCAACTAACAAACTCGATTTACCGATTTAGTTATTTAGGTAATAATTATAATTTTATCTTAAAAAATTATAATTTCTGAAATGAATAAAATATTATTTTAATTCTGAAATAAATTAATTTTTTAAATGCAACATTTATGTAGCCTCGACACGCCGAATGCAAACTGAACTCTCGAGCCGGGATTTATGTAGCCTCGACGCGCCGAATGCAAACTGAACTCTCGAGCCGGGAAACAACCAACATTTTTCGATCGAAAAAGAGAAATTGAAGTCAAATAACAAAAAGAAGTATACAAACATAAATAGGAAGTAAACCATGAAAATTTAAAGCAAAATTTATAATGAGGTTGATTATTGAGTTTTTTTAACAAACAAATACTTTATTGTAAGAAATGTTTTTAATGCATTTGACATCTTCCTCAGCTTCAAATACATATATTAGGCATTTGAAATTGATGAGAGCACCAAGTGCATTGCAAATGTTTATTATAATAAAGTGTTTGACTACTAAAAGGCTCAGTAGTTAATATTTGTTTTTGTTCTATCTTTTTATATTTTTTCATTTTGGAGATAGCAGGTCATTCAATAATTTTATATTCATTCTACATATCCTCATCTTTTTGAGTCTGGTTTTGTTTGAGTTGTCAATTATGTTTATTCTTGATTTCTTCATTATTATTTTAATGTTTTTGTAAATGTTATCATCAATATAACTGTATATTTCATCCTTATTGCATAATCATACTGAATTCATATACCTGATTTTCTATTTTACTGCAATATAGATGAATCTTTTCAATAATGCTTTAAATATTGAGATTTTGTACTTCTCAGCAATATAAAAACCAGGGCACCTAGGTAGGTTTCCTATAAATATTCATGACATGTTTAACACCTTCTATTATTATTTCTACATCTAAAAAATACAATCAATCTGTGATGAACTGCTCTATTTTTAGATTTATATCATTATATTTATCAGTGAATTTTTGGGCTAATTCATAAATTCTTTATCCATTCCTCCATACTTTGCACATATCAATAAATCTTGCATATAATTTTATAAAATTATAAAGCAAGTTAATGATGATAAAATAAATATGATTGTGCAATAATGATACATAAAAAAACAGTTAATTTAAAAAAAGCAGTAAAAAATTAATATACGTAAAAAGATGTATATGATGTAAAACATGAAATAGAATATAAAAAAATAAGATTATTATATAAATACAGGAATAGGAATATAATTGAGAAATGCTTTATCAAGCTTCCCAATTATATTCCATATTTTTATTTTATATCTCAAAATAAAAATTACCTGCAAAATAATACTCAGAATAAGTACATAAAAGAAATTAACTCATAAAAGAACTGGATTCTGAGCCATTCTGAAAAACTGAAAGTGTGATATCACACTCAGTTTTTCAGAATGAATCAAACCTGAATCCTCCAAGGTAATACATGAATGCTTCACTATCAAAATAGTTTGACTACATAGATAATTATTTGAAGTGAAACTTAAAATTACTTTATAAGTTTCTACGCTGTCGCTATAGCAACAACAGAATTTCTGTTTGCCGCGCATCTTTTCATGTATATTTTCAACGATTTATTTTCAAATATGTAATTAAAATTCACAAATTAAAATCCAATAATCTTTTTATTTTCAAATTTAATTACACCAGAATGAAAATCCGAATAATCTTGTGTGTCTAATCGTTTTTTTGTTTCTTGGATGCAATAATAAATAAATATCGTTAGAATTAAAAATATAAAATAAATTTTCGTAGATAAATAAATATCGGTAGAATTAAAAATATAAAATAAATTTTCATAGCAAGCGATTCCTGACGTTAGAATTAAAAATATAAAATAAATTTTTCGTAGCGAGCGATTCCTGACGTGTAGATGCATCCGAATTGGCTGGATGCCAAAATTCAGTGTGTTCGGTTTCAAGAAAAACTCACGGTATACTTAATATAATATATACTGTATATATATATACAGTATAACCTGTATAAGACGACCACCTCCGGTTCCAATCAAAACTGGTTGTTTGTACAGGTGGTCGGCTTATACAGGTTAATTATAATACAGCATGCTTAAATGAACAAAATGATTACACTTTAATAAAATTAATAACGTATGCGTTTGTTACAATTTATAACACAGTTTATCATTTATTCAAACACAACATAATCAATTAGTATGGAAAACACTATCAATATTGCTTTGCTGCATTCCACTTTTATTTTTTTTATAATTTCTACGGCAAAGCACTGTTCGATGTCGTTTAATTGAGATAATAGAAATTAATGAAAAATCGTTGTTTAATTCTTCAACATGTTTCTCGTAGGGTGTCATTTGCTTAAGGTTCTGTTGTTCCTCCATTTAGTCAGAATTTCATTCTGAGACAATATTTTGTGGATCTGTGTTTTCCTCACGTTAAACTTTTCTGCTAATGCTCATTCAGAAAGACCTTTCTTATTGTCTTCAATCATTTTTATTCCCTGTTCTAAATTCAAGACATTTACTTTCCGTTTATCCCGTGGTCATCACCGAGATTACATTTGATTAATATGATTTCGTAGAACAGAAACATCTGGATCCGGTTGCTGATTGTTTTCACTTTCTTTGTTTTCCCTATATCAATTCGCCATAGGCCTTCAAGTTATGATTTTTAACATTTTTAATAAAATTTAATTATCATATCAAAATACATATCTAAGGAACGTGCATATTAAAAAATATCGCACTAAAATAAAAATGACGCTTGATTTCATCATTTCAGCACTTTACGTCATTCTTTTGGTATGAATGATGGGGAAAAATTCGCACGGTGCAATTTTTTTCAATTGTAGTGGTTTGGCTTAAATGAAATATAAGTTTAACAAAAACGGTACTCTGATGTAAGCAATAAAAATAGTCAATTAGTAATGATGTTAAAAATGATGGTTGTCATAGACGGTTTCACTTTATGTTTGGTCTACTAAAATGATGGTCGTGGTCGCATTATGGAGGGGTCGTCTTATGGAGGGTCAAATAGCATTACTTCTATGGAAAAAATTTGGTTTCATAAAATCGTGGTCGTTACGTCGGGTGGACTTCTTACACAGGTGGTCGTGAACTCAGTTTTCACTGTATATCTATTTTAATTATGGATTTTATAAGTATAAACTGAATTTTTTCCATTTTTATATATATTGCTACTAATGAAGCAAAACTAAAAATATTACTTTATAATTTTATCTGAAACAAATTTTTATATACAGATATTTTATGGCACACATTATATTTAGCTACAGAGTGGGCCAGAGAAGTTGCATTACATCTCATTTATTTCATAAGTACAACAGATATTGTCATTTTCTTTATATCATAACATGTATTGAACATTGTGTGTCTAGAATATCAGTATGAGTCCCATTGTATTTTATATAACAATTGAATACGACACCATGTTCAGGAAGAAGTTTTGCGGAGTAAATTTATGATACTTCTGAATGCTTCTGTCACACCAGACTGCAATTCAGCCATTGTTTGGTAGCTGTTGACTGACTTTGTCCTTAATGAAACACTGCAAAGTGTTGTCTGGAGTAGACAAGTCAGGGTTGTTTAGTGGCTCGGCCTGGGAAGCCCATGCTGCCTCCAATCCATGCCCAATTCACTTATTTGTAAACAATTCATGAAGGCATTCTCAAACTCTAATAGAAAAACATGCAGGGGCTCAGTCTTGTTGCAGGATTATAGTACCTGCTATTATAATTTCCGTGAGCAGCGGATAGAGTCATTGACAAAACATATCTTTGTATGAACTGCTCATTAACAGGCCATCGAAAATGTTCAAAGAAAAGAAGCATGCTTGCCACTGCAAAACTTCTCACTGAACACAGCATTATATTCAGTTATGTTATGATAACAATAGTGCTCATACTGATATTTTGGACATACAATATTCAATATATGTTATGATATAAAGAAAATGACAATATTTCTTGTACTTATGAAATAAATGAAGTGTAATGCAACTTATGGCCCACTCTATACTATTAATTAATGCAAATTCTAAAAATAATCATCAATATTTATAAATCTCTGTGTTTTATGTTTCATTCAGTCACTTTTCTTACACACCGACACATGTGCAACACCTTATATTATATATATATATTTTTTTTAATTTTCTGGTCATTTAAATTTAAATTATGAAAAATGATAGAAAATAGATAATTATAAATCTATTTGTAGATAATTTTATATACAAATAAAATTTTTTCTTATAGAGAAATCACTTATTAAAAAATTAATTAATGTTTTTCTTTTACAAATATTTCTATAAAAAGAGGATTTCATAAAAATTTTTCTTATTTTTTTTTACTTTTCCATATTAAAATCTGTTCTAGCAAATGATATATTAAAACATATGTCAATTCAAATATGTAATAATCAAAGTATTCAAACATATATCAATCATTAGAGAAATTGATAAAAATTATTTCAACAAATTTAAAATTTGTTAAAAATTTAAAATAATTTGTAATTTTTTGAAACTAATTCAATTAATTCATATTTAATAAAACAATATTATATGAACAATATTCAAATATACCAACCTCTAAAATTCGAAGTTCTCCAACAGTATTATATAAAAAAGGTAAAGTTCTTTGAGCAACTTCCCAAGGACGACAAAGTAATAATAACAATGTGCATTGCCTAGAAAAGAGATAGTTTCTGAATTCCAATAAAGATCCTTCATCTCTTTTAATAATCTCTCTCAGATTTAATGCTACTTCACGTAACAAGCATAGTCCAGCCCATGTATTACAGATTTGTGTAAAACTATTTAGCCAATCTGGCATGCCTAATAAAATAATTAATGTCGTTATTATTAACTTCAAATAGATAGATTATTGTATAGTAACATCATACTTTTAAAATAATTTTCATCAAACTCAAACATTTGATTTTTTTTTTAATTCCAAAATATAATAAACAAATATATGAATTTTAATATATCATCTACCCATCATCTATTATTTGTCAACATAATATCTTATAAATATTATCCAATTTAAATTAAACTGACATATACAATATTATTGAAATAGACAAGTGTGCCAAGCTTATAAAAAATAATATAACTGGATCAACATTATCAAAATTATAAAATACAAAGCAATATTCCACATAAATATTATCTGATCTGAAAAAAATTCAAATACATTATTGGGATTCATTATTTAAGAAAATCTATTCAAATAAACAAAATTAAAACTAATTTGTTTATTTATTATTAGTATCAGTTAGTAATAAACTATTTTGTTTATTAGTAAGTGTCAGTTAATGAAATATTAAATTTCATTAGCTGATATAATACTTACTAATTTCTTTATATGAAAATTTCAAAACATGTAAAAGAAATAACATAATTTTCATTTTATATCCAAGCCATTTTCAACTTACAATATCATCAAATTCTACTAATATTTTTACATCAGATATGTATTTCTGGGTTACTTATTTTCATTTTTGACTGTTTTTTTAAAAATTACTTGTTTTTATGTATTATTTATATGCTATTTTTTTCTTTTTGTCTAACATTTACTATATATGCTTTTTATATAATAATTTACAGATTTTTTTTTTCTAGTTATAAAAATTTATATACCATGTATATCAAATCAAACATTGTTTATATATATTAGTATTTTATAAACCAGTGATGTGATGATTGATATATTTTCACAGAAAATTATTACTCATAATTATATTATATATTTTTCATTTTTCCAATTTATAGTGCTTCTACTGTTTTTCCCTCTCCATGATTCTTTATTGTGATAAAATCAATGTCCTCTCATCTAAAGTGTCTATATCACATCTAAAAGTGTCTATATCTCTACATCTAAAGTGTCATATTCATAAGTTGTTTTGTAAGGCAATGTTATGTTATTTCCATTTGCTATATTCCAACTGATGTTCTTTTATTTTTTGTCTTAAGTTTTTTCTGATAATCCCTATGTACTCCTTATTCCTATTCAGATCTATATTATACATTAATATCCTGTACACTTTCAATTTCAATGACATCCTCTTTAAATTTTTATATTCCTTAATACTATTAGTTTTATTTCAAACACCATTGGTTATCGTTTAGAAGTGACTTTTTGTTCTATATTATTACATTAGTTACTGAGATTGTGTTCAAACAAACAAATACAGGAATACCTCGATTATTGCGGTTTCGATTATCGCGATTCTCGATTTATCGCGGTTTATAATTTGATACCAAAATTCAATTATTGCGCTCAAAATTCGAATTATCGCGGCTTCGAGATATAGCCCACTATATAAGCAACCAGAATTACATTTCTTCTCCAGGTAACTCTCTTTAGCACTTCGTTTTTATCCGAC
>AYEL01087252.1:0-13119 GCA_000484575.1 Olivierus martensii | reverse complement strand
AAATCTTCCGCAATTCTTAACTCTTTTACATCAAAAATTTGTTTAATTACTTTAGTATTCTCCCAGTCGACTTTTACATTATTCTCATATACCTTTCTCGCTAAAGCAGTAGTAAGATTCCCTTTCTTGATGTCCCTCTTATGTTCTAATAGCCTATCTTCAAGATTTCTTGTTGTGGCGCCTATATATACTTCCCTTCGCCCATTATCTAGGTTCTGAATGGGCACCTGATAAACCCCTGTCCTTTCATTTTTCATATATTTATCTTTATTATTTTTAAGCATGCTATATACGGTTTTTGACCTTTTATATGCCGGCTTTTTTCCTTGTTTCTTTACAATTTTACTTACGGAATTATAAGGCCTCAACATATCTGGTATCAGTATATACGAATCAGTAAGCTGACTGTTAAGACTTCTTGAAGTTTGAGGATTATTTACTCGATCGTTATGTGTGCTGTTATTTCTCTTGCGGATTTCTTCGTATATTTTATCTATCATTCTATTGCTAAAACCATGCTTACCTGCTATTTTTCTAATATTTTCTAATTCTTCTTTTAGCAACTCTTCTCTTCTTTTTTTTAATTCTTCTTTTAGCAACTCTTCAATTTTTAAATTAAACATACTGAAGTATGTTTAATTTAAAAATATGTTCTTTGTTCTACAATAGAACATTATGCATAACTGTAATTGCTTGTTCTTTTTAATACTGTTAGAGCTGATGATGGCTTGAATTTGCTGAAAACGTTTCTCTTAAATAAAATGTTTTATGTGGGTTTAAGGACTGCTTAAATAGTGCTGTATTGTCTTTACTAATAATTAAAAGATCCTTTAATTTTTCAGCAATAGACTAAATATGTTTTTCCTTCATGGAAATATTTTATGAAATTCCTGTTTTATCCAATTCGTATGTAATAAATAAATTATATTAACATGAATAAGTTCTAACCTCCAACATTGGAGTTAATTACAAACTGAGTGAATAAAGCATCTAATTCATCATATTGTACCAAAGCCTCATCATATAATCCTAACATCTCATAAACAAAGGCCAATTCTTCTTGAAGAAAAAAGAAATCACGAAAATTCCATCCTAATTCTTTTCTCTTTTCCCTTCTAGTTCTCATATGCTCTTCATAAAGACTCAATTGTCTACTATAGGCCTGTAATAATAATTGTCTCATACGACGTAATAATGTTTGCCAAGATTCTGTGGCTCTTTTACAAGGATCCAAAAGTGAAATACATCTGTAAATAAAATATTTTCTTTTTTAATTTTATTACTAAAATATTTTCAGATAATTTAAAATAATATATAATTACCTTTCGGAATTTTTATTAGGAAAATCATTTTTAATTTTATCTAATACAGTAGTTCTAGGCAATAGTTTTTTATTACTTCTTTTAGAATCAGAATAATCTACTATAATAATTAGCCAATCATGAATATTTTTAGATTTTAACTTATTCATCCATAAATTTATATCTTCTCGGACTGTATGTTTATATGTTTCTATATCCTATTAAACAGAAATATTCTTTTTATGAAATCAAACTAATAGAAATTAAAATTTATAAGTTTGCTTTCATGTTGAAAAATTTTCTATTTTTATTATAAATATCTAAAAAAAGTCTAAAATTCCAAAAGAATTATAATGTCATAAACTTAAATAAATTTTAAAAATTGTGATGCAATTTAAAAATTAACATTATCAATTATTATTCCAGTATTATTGTTGAGATTGCAATATGCTGTGTTAATTTCTAGAATATATTGATACTAATATATATTTATTTATTAAAAACAATGGATTAAATAAAAATGTCAAATTAATGCAGTGAACATTGATTTAAGTTAACAATGATCTGAGGAAAGAAGAATATGTTGAATTTACAGATCTATGTTACAGCATTGTACTATGGAGAAAAAGATAAAGAAATACATAAATGAAATCTGTAAATGGAAAGGGTATTCTATTCTGGGGAAGAGACTTAGTAAAGAATGACCTAAAATAAATTATGATAAGGCATATTTTAAAAAAAATTGCTACAAATCTTTAATTGATAGAATAGAAAGCAGTGGATATCATCATCAATGAAGACAAGATATTGGAAATACCATGTATATATTTAATATGATCATCACATGATAAATTAAGATAGCACCCTAGCTATATTATCTGTAAGGGAATGACAGATATTAGATTGGATATAATGATTTGGTGATTAGAAAATTTTTAAGATTACAATATTTCTATATTTTATTTTATTTATATTTTTATGACAAATTAATAAGAAGGGAAAATAATATTGTTCATATGTCTGCTTACATTATTATTATTTGTTTTAGTATTATTTTTTTTATTAAATTAAAAATACACGAGCATTACTGTTAGACTGCAAAAACAATACCTGATACTAATTCTACTGGATGCTTGTTTTCATAATACAAAATTTTGCTGATTAATTCTCTTGGTAATAACAGAAGAAAACGTATATGATAATCAATTTTTAGTTGTATTTTTAATAAGCAATCTTTGTGGATAATTGAAAACGTTTTTTAGAATAAAGAATATATAATTACTGAGAGTACTTAAGATTTACTTATTAATTTTGAATTTACAGTAAGAGAATTTACAGTAAGAGAATTAATACTTTTGAACATAATCACAATATATATATCACTAATTACTGAGATATGCAATTACAAATGCAACAGATACGGAATTGAATTTTGAATTTTCTAATTACAGTCAGATCTCCATATATCGAACTTCTATTTATCGAAATTCTCCATATATCAAAGTTTCTATATATCGAAATTTTTAATTTCAGAGGCGAGAGAAAAGGATAAGGTAAGGAGTCTAGATTGGGTCTGACTAGAAAAAGCCGACAAATAAACAAAATGGATGTGTCGATTTGTACTGTAGAGGGGGTTAGTGTAAAGTTCTAGGGCTTGTTTCTGTTTTGTATGTTACTTGTGTTAATTGGCTTAAAACCAAAACCAAAACTGAACAGAGAGATTTTAGTTAGTCTTTGTTCAGCTCTACTAAAACGTTTACCATGCCAAAGAGAAAGTCGTTGAGTGTTGCGGAAAAAGTGGAATTGCTAAAAGATGTGGATTGTGGAGTGAGAAAAAAAGATCTTTCGTAGAAATTCAGCATTGTCAACAATACTAAAGAATCGGGAATCTGTTTTAAAAAGTCATGAAGTTGCAGGAGCTGACAGAAAACGATTGAGGACATGTAAGTACGATGTTGTGGAAGAAACAGTGTTGAAATGGCTGAAAATGGTGAGAAATAGAAACATGCCTGTTTCGGGACCACTCATAAAGGAAAAGGCAATGGAATATGCACAGAATTTAGGACATGAGGAGTTCCAAGCAAGTTCTGGATGGTTAGACAGATTTAAGAAGCGTCACAAAATTAAAGAAAAAGTTATTTCTGGAGAAAGTGGATGCGTATCTGAGACAGACTGTAGCCAGTGGAAAACTTTGAATCTAATATATGTATGCTTGATAGCATGAATAATTGAGTAATAGAAATTCCCAGTCCTAACCAATGGATGTATAAATTTTAAATTTTACATGGAGATAGCATTTATGTCACATTCATAGGTAAAACTTGAAAATCTCAGAATTTTTTATTTTAACATCCTCAAAAAAATTGAAAATAAAAAAAATGATAGTTGGCAAGAAATCCTTTAGCAGTTCGATTATTTAAAAAGTAAATTTGTTATTATTATATTTATTTTTATTATTAACTTAAAATTATTTATCTCTCTGATTTAAAATACTTAAATAATAAAATACTAACTACTTACAACTAGCCTAATTAGCAGGAAATATTAATCAATGCAAAGAAAATTATTTTATTTAATACAAAGCAGTGCTTTTGGAATTCTTAGATTCCCTCATCAGCTTTAAACAAATTAAATTCTGTTCCAATACATTAACATTTAAACATAAATTAAATATACTTAATACAGTAACAAAAACAGAATTTAATTTGTTTAAAGCTAATGAGAGAATCTAAGAATTCAGAAAAGTGCTACTTTGTATTGAATAAAATAATTTTTTTTGAGTTGATTAATATTTCCTGCTAATTGGCTAGTTGTAAGTAGTTATGTTAAAATTAAGAAGTGCAAATCTTTGAGAAAGTAATAAAACACTATTTATATATAAAAACTTAATGCCTTAATGAATTAAAATTAATGGTATTTCACACTTTATGAAATGTTTGTTAATCAAACTAACTTCAACACCTGTTGCCATAGATGGTTTATGATTTCTATTTAACAGCCTTTTTCTAGCTTAATCTTTAATTTTTGATAGCTGTTTTTAGTTATTATTAGTATAGAAAAATAAAAACTTTTTCTAATATGATAATTCATTTAGAAACATTTCATATATGGAAAACTACTACTGAAACCAGATGGTTGGAGTTTAGGCAACTGTGCCATCTCCATACTAGAAAAATAGGTGCACTCCTCTACAGGGTTGGAGACTGAAAGCTACAGGATCAAAGCCCTTAATAATTCAATAATCATTATTCTTCTAAGTATAATCATTCAATTTGTAATTATATTTAGAATCAACTTATTAAATTATTTTATTGGTTATTAGAATTTTAATTGCATATACAGAATTTATCTATCATGCATTTCATGTATTTATTAATTCTTATCAAAAATTAAATACAATATATTTTATACATACACTACAGTCTGTCCAATAAGTATGAAAAAATGATTGACCAAGTAATTTCATATTGCTATCTTTAGGTATAGAATCTTCATTGAATTGAATAAAGTTTGCAGTGACGTAAACCATTTTTGGACCTCTTCCATATGGCCTATAAAAAAAATGACATTTATAAATTTCTTTATCAACATACAAATTCTATAATCACAAATCAAGATTTTTAAAATCTATACATTCTACAAATCACAAGTCAAAATCTGCAATATGATTTACTCTTTGCTATCATTCTCAATAACTTAATTATCAAAATATTATAATTAATCCAAAATATTCAACATGTCTGATTTAATATCTTTATAAAGAGCAAAAATTATTATTCCCATAAATTCAAGGACAATTTTTCCAACAAATTTGATATACAGTGATACCTCGGTTCACGAACACAATCCGTTCCTTGACCCTGTTCGTGATCTGAAAAGTTCGTAATCCGAATCAATTTTTCCCATTGCTATTAATGTAAATCCAAATAATACGTTTTTTGTCCTAGAAAAAATTTTTAACATGTTATGGCTTTATGTGTGGAAATAATACAGAAAGGAAATAAATATAACAGTAATATTAGAAGAAAGCATGTTTAACACCACCTTCACTAATACTTTTAACTTTTTTGGGAGCCTTAATAAGGGATAAATTTAATTAAATAAAGAAAAAAACTAAAATATCAACACTTGTTGAAACTTTACTGTACCCATATGAGCTGGGCGAACTGGATTGCTGCTGGGGACGAGGCTGTGCGCAGAGTTTTGTGCGCCGTCAGTCACGTGCACTCCATAAACTCCATGTGTGTATGTTTGTGAACGGCGAGTCACATGTGCTTCATGCACTGTGTGCGTATGTGTTCGTGAATCATCGTTCGTAAAGCGAAGCAAAATTTGTTTGCAAATGGTGTTCGTAGACTGATTTGGAAGCGAAGCAAAATTTGTTCACGGAAATGGTGTTCGTAGACCGATTTGTTCGTGAACCGAGATGTTCGTGATCTGAGGTACCACTGTATCTGAAATTTATCGCCCCATATTTTATAGTATTTTTTATTACTAGAAATTTTAATTCTAATATAGTAACATATCTATATTCTTAGTATTATATCTAGTTCATAACATATACAAGTATCTGTGCACATACAATAGATATTTCAAAAACCTAGAAATCCATATTATCTATGTTTTCTTAGAAATACATAAACTTTATGGCAAAACTTATTCTATTCGTTAAATTCTTCACTAACCTTTTCCATTGAGCAGATTCTTCAGAAAGTCCTTCTGCAATACCTGCTTCTAATGTAGAAAATAATTTATGATCACCAGCATCTATCAAAATAAATATACAGAATATATTTTTTATATTACAATTATGAAAAACTAAATTACTGTAAGAGCGAACATTAATTAAACATGTCAGATGCAATGGCATACTTTTGCATAGGCAGTAGAGGTAGTTACTTTGGGCCCCACAACCAAAGGGGCCCCTTATTTAGCTTTAAAGTTTGTATTGAACAATGTTAAATTATAAAAAGTTATTATTTTTTGATTTTCTAAAAAAAAAGATTTATTTTAATAGGGCCCCAAAAATCTCTCATGCCTGCGCCCCCTTAAGGCAAAATCTGCTACTGGTCAGTTGTATTCTAAATCTGGAATTAAATGAACTTAAAATTAATTAATTAAAAATTTGTATCATGTTTTGTGTCATTTTTATTTTAATAACTAAATTATAAAATCAATTTTTTTTTTAATTTAAAATCATCATCTTGGTTTGGAAACTTTAAGATAATATTTCAATATCATAAGATATCAGATTAAGATATATCAATACATTATTTCTTCAATCAATCTTTGAAAAAATAACTTATTAATTACAATATATGTTATTCCAGATTAAGAGAATGGTCATTCAGATTAATCAAAAAAATCATCATCTTGGTTTGGAAACTTTAAGATAATATTTCAATATCATAAGATATCAGATTAAGATATATCAATACATTATTTCTTCAATCAATCTTTGAAAAAATAACTTATTAATTACAATATATGTTATTCCAGATTAAGAGAATGGTCATTTTAATTAATGTAAATTATATTGCAGATTAATATAGCAAAATAATCCTACTGCATATTTGACCAATAAAAAAATATTTCTGTAATAAATTTAAGCAGAAGAATCTGTATACAGAAGCATTTATCTTTTAAATGTTGTTAATATTTATAACAAATAAATCTGGTTACATATTCTCCATATTTATGTATATTTAGTATCATCAGTTATTGTATATTAATTATATATTTTTTTTGTTGCAATATTTGTTACATAAATCATATTTAAATAAATTATTGTCATTTTTATGGTAAAATAAAAGTTATAAATGTATATATAGCCTATATACAAGATATATGATGTTTTTTATTTTCTGTGCTACAGTGATATGGCGTAATAAAAAGTACATATGAGGATTATATAATGTATGGAGAATTATATAATGTATTTAATATATATCAGTTATTTTACCTTTAATACAATAGGTCCTGACTTCAGCAATTGCAAGTTTGATTTAAGCAGTTTCAGAGCTATGTGGATATGTAATTTTATTTTTGTTTAATTTCCAAAAATCACAAATTAAAAATTCATTAAATAATTTACTTTTTTGCAAAAATATTATTTATAGCCTTAGTTTTCTCTTCTTTGCTAAAAATTATAGTTAAAATTTTCATTTGGCGATCCTGTTTACTAATGTTCCCAAATAGAAGTCAAAAACAGCACTACTAGCAAGCACAAACACTTTTTTATTATGGTATAACGTTTTCAGACCAATCTCCGGTCCCTCTTCAGTACCATACATTTAGTTAAATACCATCAGTAACAGAATATAATAAAATAGAACATACATATTCCAAAAACCGAATAACAGATCCATAATAAAAAAGCGTTTGTGCTTGCTAGTAGTGCTGTTTTTGACTTCTATTTGGTTTAAAGCAAGTAGATTTCTCCAAGTTATTCTAATGTTCCCATTTGTGCATATCAAATTTAAGCATTTTTGGACTTAGGCAAAAATATTTTGACAAATTAATTACTTAAATCAGGAACCTACTGTATTTTAAATAAAATGTAAAAAATAAAAGCAGCATTAGTGCATGTGATGTAAATTTGAGCTGAATTAAAAAAGAAACTTTTTGATATTTCTTGATATATATTTTATAAAATCAAATCTAAGCACTATATTGATAGGAAAATAATATATTAATTTTAAAAGACTTTGATAACAGATATAAATGTACATGTTCAGCTTTAAAATTTTAATTTTTTATATTTTAGCTAATCATTAACTCTATTAGCTAAAATACAAAAAATTTTGAATTATATAAAGTTTAAATATTCAATAGAGATTAGGTGATGTTCTAAATCAAATTCAAAAAGTTTGTGCACAATTAAAGTTCAAAAAATTGAAACTTGAAATAAATATTCCATAGTTAACTTTTAAATTGTTAGGCATATGTAAAATAAATTAATATACTATTGTCCAAATTATTATATCTTATATAATGTTATCTGAAGAACTTCTTTGAAATCAGATCAGGTGACTACTGTTTGTGCTTTCTACTGTTATAGCTACATCTTGAATTTCTCATTAGCATCTAATTTTCATACATTGAAGCCATAAAATGGATATAACAATGGTTCTTATTTACAAATTCTTAATGTTTGACAGCATTCTTATTTTCCAAATATAAATATTCAGATTTGCAAAATCACATATATGGATATTTCAAGTATTTATTGCATCTCAAAGTTTAAACATGGTTGTCATTTATATAGCAACACTGTCTCCTGTCACTTTGATTATTATTCTTATTACTATATTTAAATATAGGCCACAATATATTCATATCTTTCTTATTTGATCGAATGATTTTGAATGTGCATTATACTTTAGGATTAATATTGATAAGTCATAATCCCATGGGTTGAGACTTCTTTTAGATACTTTCATATATATATGAAAGTATTGATTAATGATATATATATTGTTTATAAAGATAAATGTATAACTATGTTTATAGTCTTGATTAATAATGTACAATTCTTCCTCTTTTAATATAAACAGCTATTTTAACTAACTACTACGAATAATATTTGAAAATAACAGCACTAAACAGCAGTTGAAAAATAATAACTAAAAATTTAACGAAAAATTTTCGGTTGCTATACAACTAAATGTTTCATTGCTGAAGATGGTTGTATAACAACTGAAAACATTTCATTAAATTTTTAGTTATTATTTTTCTTCCTTCAACTTTGGAGTATTACAACATGCACCAATTTTCCTAAATAAAGTTCTGAAGACAGTTTTAATTATAGGTGAGAGATCATCTAATCACACTGGTGTGAGAACTAGAAAATATGTCTGCTTTCTGTATACATTTAAAATGATATATTTTACTCTTATTAGATATATTTTTACATTGAGGAAATTGATTTTATTCTTGGCCAACTGATCTAATTGCATGTTCAACTTAATGATGCATCTATGAAATTTTGTATAAGTACTTAGATATTATGAGTATCCCTCCATGCCACATAGATATCACTTACAAACACAGTATGTATACTTATGGATTGTAAATATATTGAGATAGGATTTATTCTTTTTAAATCTCAACACTAAATGCATTTTGTAATTTATTTTATAAAATGAAAAATGCATTTGTCTGACAGACAAAACCACCATTCAAAAGTTTAATATCAAGTTTTTATCATATCTTGTATTTCTACTTTTTAAGTACTATATTGCAATCGACTTAATCAGTGTGTAATCTGAATATTTTGATTTCTGTCGTGTTAATTTTCTATAACTTATCTAAGAAAGTTAGTTAAATTAAGTGAATGTCAACAGAAGTATCCTGTATAATACTGTTTATTAACTTTTAGTTAAACAATCTTTTTAATTGGTAGAGATTGGAACTGCTCTAGATATAGTCTAATAAAATGAATTTGTTCAAATCAGAAATAAAAGCATAATATTAACTTAAAGTTCATAATGATTTATTTTTTCAGTATTAATAAAAAAATGGCATTTCTTCAATTTGCATGAATTTAAGTAATCGATATGAAATTCTAAATTATAATGACAATCTATAAAAACAAATTAACTTACATGTTATAAGAGGTTTACTATCCATTCCACGTTTAATGTTATATTTTATATTCTTATATTTAATTAAAAATTTTTATTCATTATTAGGGCGTTGCTATTAATTAGCTATTATTTTTTATAATATAATTTAACAGATATTATTTTACTAAATAGATACACATCCCGAAAGCTAATTTATTTAGCCCACTTAGCCATAGTGATGTTATCCTCCATATTTTCTATTACAAAAGTGCTCTATTATAAGAATCCAAAATCTAAATTATTAACAATTTTTTAGATATGTATTTTTAATTGTATAAATTTTATATTATTTATTGGATATATTTTATAATTAAAACGAATAAAAATATTTTTATATGTTTTAATTTCAAAAACAGCATTTATGTAGTTATTAAATATGTGAGTTGATAGCTTAGAATGAAAATAATAATACAAGTAGAGAGAGAATATTTAAGATTCAGTATACATTAACAGAAAATAGGCTGAGGATAAAACATATCAAGGGATTTGGGATTTGAGCCTTGTCATCTTATCTTATACAGAAGCCTCAAAATAAATAATCGATTATTTAGTATAGCTTGTAATAAAAAAAAATGATTTTCTAAAATTAAATATTCTATGATGTTTGGTTTTCAGCATATTTTTTAGATGTATACACGAGAAAATAGATAGATAAAAAGTATTTTCATTTTTTTAAGATGTCTATAAAGATCTGCCGGATTGCGCGGAAACTCTTCGGCTTTTCACTTGGAGGCCCAGGGTTCGATTCTCAGATCCCACCAATTGGAAATATTTATCATAGGGTCCGATCCAGTCCGTCGACCGGCGTCCTTCACATCCTTGCCTCCTTCATAACTGGCTGACATCTCCGCAAAGATTGGCAGCCTGTGAAAGAGTGTTTCGCACATGATTTCGTACCTCCATCTCCATTTAGTACTTTGCCTGAGTGGAAAGTGGAGACATCTGTTCCTCAAAAAATGCCTATAAAGAAAAAATTGATTACTTCTTATTAAATTAAATATTATTCTTTTCATTTTTTGAGTGTTGAAAGAATCAACTGACTGCAGCAGATGAACAAGATATAGATTCAATAAGATTCGCTTTTATATACAGTAGATTATAAATAATCATGTAAACAAAACGCATTACAATATACAAACAAATCATATTCTAGAAAGGCGGCAGAATATATATATTATATTATATATTGATATCTGAAAGCCATAACTTTTTCATCTAAATATATAGCTAAAGCTAGATTGACACGATCAGAGCAAACTCGGACCGAGTTCGCTCGGAGATGAACTCAGTCCGAGTTTTAAGTTCGTTTACACCAGAGATTCCCATCCTTTTTTGGCCTACCGCCCCCTTTTCGAAAAAAATTTTTCACTGCCCCCTCTTCAGAAAAAACACACCGACTCCCGTTCTTGAAATCAATAATGTAACTGTTACATTATAAAAGATAACAACATAACGTAGAAAAATGATTTTTTTGCATTAAAGAGTAGAGATTTATCGAAATAAAAACTTTAATTCAATCAGAATATGTAAATTAAAAAAATAGCAAAAATTTTTTAATAAAAACTCGGGCTCACAGCTCATATGAAACCTGACACCGTCGGGAAACACGATATCACTGCAGGGTATTTATAATAATATTTTAATCTTGTCATGATCTGTGCAAACTTGTAAATATAAGCTTTGTTGATCGAGCCGGAACATACATACCCACACTGTGGTGCACTGAGCATGCTGTGACTCGTTCATGCACTAGTCAAAAAGATACTGGGAACAAAGCTATAATGTACCAATACCTACTTTTAATATGTTCTGATATTGCTTAAAAGACATTTAGAACTATTTATTGAAACATCGTTCGATGATTTTTAGTATTAATAAAACTTTTCAGCGCATTCTTGCGAGTACTGCCCAGAGGGGCGGCGGTTGGTCCTCAACGCCCCCGAAATTTGCCTTGGATCAAAAAAGCTCCCTTAGATCTCTTCAACGCCCACCGACGGGCGGTACCGATGCCGTTGGGAACAACTGGTTTACATGTTCTGAGTGAACTCAGTCTGTAGTCTGAAGTGAAATGGCGGATCTCGTGCTTTTGATATTATTCATTTTCTTCAGTACTTCGTCCGGGCCTACTTCTGATAAATTCATGTTCTTTACTATTCTCAAAACTGCCGATTCATGGGCATCCTTATTCTTATTCTTTTAATTTCACATTCCACAAGCATTCTTCCTCTTCTACAGTTCTACGAATCTAATAGTTTCAGCTTCGTTCCACTTATGCTTTATTATAATTTTTTTCAGCCCTCCCACAAAAATCATCCACGAGCCGCCACTGGTTACAGTAATAATAAATGAAACAGTATTCAAATAAAAGTAATTTTGATATATGTAATAGAAGCGTAGCATATTTTATCTGATTTAAATATTAATTTGCTTTATTGATTTAATTATTAATTTGCTAAATAGGTAAATTCAATATTTAAAAAATAATTTAAACAAAATTTCCAATTAAAAAGATTCAAGATAATAGAAATAGAATGAATAATAATAATAAACTTGAAAATGGATATTAATCACTCTGATTAATAACTTTTAGCCAGCTGCATTAAAATAATTTATTCAAAACTGAGAACAGATATAATGAAGAAAAAATTTGTATTTTGTATTAATTTGTTTTTTATATTTTATTACATAGTATCAAATTCGTTCCTTTGTAAAAGATATATTCATGAATATAACTTTAGTATATTATTTTTTATATTATAATGTCAAAATAAAGCTACTGAGTTTTTAAATCTCATTTATAAATGTTTATATTGTACAGTATTTATTTTAAAACTATTCTATATCCTTTTCAAACTCATCGTATAATAATCATTACAAAACATTAACGAAATTTTTTGATTCACGAAATACAGTATAATGCAAAGCTATAAAATTTGAATTACACATTTATATTTTTTTTAAATAATGACTTAAAGAGAAAAAATATAGCAGGCTACTCTGTATAAAATTTTTATTTTAAGAAATGAATGAAAAATGATAGATAACAATATTGAAATAATATACTTTATTGTAAAAATTATTAATTAAAAGTACGGAATATAAAGATTTTATTAAATAAAGAAAGGACATTTTATATTGAAAAATTAAAAACAAAAAGATTAAAAAATGAACAATAAAAAATTATAAAAATT